>CM037853.1:193603796-193649581 GCA_021234595.1 Delia radicum
CTTCACTTAGTAATCGTATGATTTTATCTGGTTTTGTAGGATGTACTTCAATAAAGCAGTTATTAGCATTCGAATACCATTCCCATTCTGCACTTACGTGTTTTAAATATCAAGTTCCATGAATGGGTGATATACCAAACTTATTTTCTTGTGGTAAAAACAAAAAAAACCACTTTGACCTACTTGAAACAAATCAAGTTTTTTATGAAATAGTGATAAAAACGGTTTATAGGGCATATAAATAAAAAAATCTTTTTTTGAAAAAATGTTAATAACTTTGGATATATAGACAAATTAGCTGAATAATTGACAAATAGTTTGAAAGTTCCAGTCAAATTCGCTAAAGTTGACGTAGAACAAAATAGTTAAAAATTGCGTCCGAAAGCATATTACATGTCATAGAATAGAATAGCCCAAGGTGCACTCAGAAAAGTTCTGCTGCAACCACATGTTAGTTATTGGTGTACACTCAAAGAAAGAAGTTAGTAAAGTCCGCAGAAAATGTTCCTAAGTCAGCAAAGTTTTAGTCAGTTTTAGTCAACTGTTTACATCAAATGTCTAAATGATGGCATTTTTCTAGAAACGAAACAAAGCGAAATTAAAATATGAAATATACAACTCTTTTTTGCAATAAAAATAAGGAAACATACAACGTAAGGTGTGTGTCGCTTTATTTGTGATGTATTTATATGTCTTACAAGAGTTGTACTTTTTAGTATAATATTCCTCGTCTCTATTACATCTTGACATGCCGCGACATCTAATTCATTCTGCTTAAATCTTTCAATCTGGTTGTTGTCGACACTTTAGTGTGCTCATCGACACAATTTTTTTAACAAAATAAATTAGTAAAACATTAGTTCAAAACAGTTAAACTAAAATTAAAGTTGAAAGCACAAATGCAGCAAAAAGTGTGCTGAATAATAGTATACTTGATTTACCAGACGTTTTACTAACTTTTCTACTAACTTATTTTTATGAGTGTAGAATGCGTTTGTAAAGGGTTGTCCCAAGAAGAACGCAATTTTTAAATCTGGCAACATTCGAAGTGTCATTGTTTGACATTTGAACAATTGTTATTGTTTGCTAGTAGAAGGTACGAGGTTAGTAAAATGGAGCGCTACACGAATGAACAACGCATTCTCATTGTGAAATTGTTTTACCAAAATGGTGAAAGTTTTGCGGCTACAGTTCGCAAATTGCGATCAATTTGGGTCACAATAATGCTCCAAAAGAGTCAACTGTAAAGAGATTAATGGATTAAATTTGCCGAAACTGGGTCTTTTAGTGATGTAAAGACAACAACGCGCCATCGACCAGGTCGATCGACCGAAAATGTCGCAGCTGTACGTGATGATGTCGCTCAAAATCCATCCACCCTCAATTCGACACCGAGCTCAGCAAATTGGTGTCTCCAAATCCACTTTGCAGCGAATTTTGACGAAAGATTTGCATCTTCATGCATACAAAGTTCAATTGACTCAGGAACTGAAGCCAGCTGACCATGGACAGCGAAGGGAGTTCGTTAATTGGGTATTGGAGAGACACATGAAAATGCTGATCAGAATTGGCCCGCCTAGATCGTGCGATTTAACACCATTAGATTTTTTTCTTTGGGTTTTTGAAGTTTGTTTCTTATTGTTAGTCTAGAAAGAAACGGAAGAGACGCGTTGAAAGTGAAAGTTCGTCGTCTGCTGTACAATTTTATTAGTTATATTAAATATTATATTTATTATTTTATATATCGAGATTATTTTTATTACTTATTTTATTATTTTTATGTTATTTTTAATGTATAACGAGCTTTCAACATCCGCATATATACAAAAATATTTTGTATTAAATAAATAAAATATAAAGGTTAGTTTGTAAAAGAAAACTTATTAATTACTTAATGTAACTTATCAATTTATTTCAATGTAAATATTGTGTTTTATTTCTTTCTACTGAGAATAAATCAAAGAATCAATATTAAATCACTCAGATAGACATGTAGCAAGAATGATTTGGAAATATGTCAAATATAAAAAATTAAAGTGACATATTTTGTAAATATAGTTTCTTAATGAAACTAAATTTGTTTTAACTACATTTGCAGTTGAGTTTACTACATCGAAAGTTGATTTAATTTCAAATGCGTGTACACTTTTTTCTACTGCAAATGCAGTTATTTTAACTGGTATTTTCAGTTGAGTGTGCATTCATAATTTTCTAAGAGTGCACATTTGTGATGAAAGTGACATTAGAAATAGCCATGATTGTAATTTTTTTTATAATTAAAAAAAATAATAAGAACTTTTATTTATAAACTTCAAACAACATATAAATTATTAAAATATGTGCTTTATGAACTTTACTGTTGGATTTTGCTTTGCAGTAAATTTTATATGTTTATAAAAATTGTGAGGAGATATCATAATTACTTTCAATGCCAAGTAATAACAGCAGCAATGACAACGAATATATTTGCTAATGGATGAGATATGCCAATGTTGTATTTAGTATCCAATTTGCAGCACATAGTATGTACATTAGCGCGGCCATTTTTTTTTGTATGAAGAAAAACTTTTTTTTGAAAAATTTCAAATTATTGTTCAGGGTTATTTTTGTAACTATTACACCCAAAAAAAAAATAAAAGAAAATAAATTAGTAGAAAAGTTAGTAAATCGTATTATACAATTTTCAGCTAAATTGTTCCTAAAATTATGGTTTCAGCTAAAATTTTTGTTTATACTTATTCAGCACTTAACTGTTTTAAACTAATATTTTACTAATATTTTACCAATGTTTTACTAATTTATTTTGCTAAGAACATTGTGCTGAGAAGCACATTAAAAGTGTGGACGACAGCCAGATTGAAAAATATACGCAGAATGAAGTAGATGTTGTGGCATGTCAAGATGTAGTAGAGAGTAGGAAACTGATACTAAAAAGTACAACCCTTGTAAGACATATATAAAAATGAAACATGGAAGCTTTTGTATCTGTTTTTCATACATAAAACAAAGTTGTGGATTAAAACAAATTAAATTTTGTGTTGTCACCGGCTTGTGAAAGTAATTGTCTATTAATTAAATTAAAGACAAAATAAAGTATTTAAATTTAATAAAGATTAACATTAACATCTGCCATAATCTTTTTTTCTTACATAGTAAATATTTATATTAACCAACACGAATAACCTTTATGTCAATATCAGATTAAATTAAAGATTAAAAAAGTAAATATCATTGATATAACTTGAGGCAATTTATATTAATGTGCCACACGGGTACATCGCAACCAAATTAATTTTAATAAAATGCACACATTCAAACTGGAATTGATTTTTGTCCTTTTAAATACATACAATTACTTACACTTTTGATCGTACATCTTAAATATTTACAAAAAAAAATATGATAACATAATCCATTAAAAAATCACAATAAAGATGTCAAAACATTAAATTTTTAAATTTTTATAGTGAATTACAATTAGTATATACATATACATGAGTTCATTTCTAGTAAAACTAGTACAAAATAAAGAAAAAGCAATAAAAGTTGTCAAAATGTGAAAAAGAACACCTGGAGAAAAACATGGATGGGTTACATCAGTTTTTGTCCAATGAAGAAATTTATATGACCATATCATGGCCTCTATGAACGAATGTTGAAATCCTTGGTAATGCCTTCAAATACCATGAAATCCATTATGCATCACAAATGGAATTTCCGAGGGTCTAAAATTGGATTAGTTGTTTTGTGCTCCATGGAGCCCATAACACATCCCCACATTAATTTTTTCAAATTTTCAAAAACTCGGAAAAGTACATAGTTTTGAAGAGCTCAATATTCAAAAGTTGTTATCGGCATTTCTGTGATTCAAAAAGCATTCGATATATATGGTTATCCTCTTTAACACTTATGCAATAAAAAAGTACATATTACAAACAAAATGCCTTTTTATGCAAATGCAATTTTAAGATGCATTTTGGAAATTGTTATCTCTTTTCAAGAACGGTTTAACTTGGCTTTTTCTGTGGCTCGAATATCTAATTTTCCGATTTCCCCGATTTTTAAAAAAAACCTTAACCATATTTCCGTACAAAAAAGTAAAATGTTTGTATAGTTTGTAATTTTTATATTTACAAGAGGTTTTTATACAGTTTATAAAAATAAGAGATTTCTTTAGATTTATTTGTCCAAAAAACGCATTTTTATAGGAAAGAGGACAAAGGCAAATTGTGATAACTAGGGCAACCAAAAAAGAAGCTGCAAAAACAATGTTTAAAACGCTAAAAAAAGCTTGAAAAGACAGTTAAATAAGCCGTTTAATATAAAAATGTTACTACAAATAAAATGTGTGTTTGAATTTGTTTCATGGAACTTTGCCGGTCAAACAAAGGTACAAAAGAGAATTTGAGGGGCTTAGAGCACAAGGAGTTTCATTGACTGACAAATTAATCCATTTACCGGCTAGTTCTAGCCATTTTATTTTTATTTAGCCATCAAAATATGGCTCGATTGTATCTAGCCGGAAGATTTAGCCATTAAATTTTTCCCTAGGCATTTTTCCACACATGTTTTGCAGTAAATTTCATACAAAAGTGATTAAATTTTTACGATTTTCAAAATATTATAAAAAATTTAAAATTCTTGACTTGTAATTTTCACATGTAATTTTTACAATTGAATGGCTTATTGTAAAAATTTGATTAGCCACATTTATTGTTTTATAGATTTTCACTGTTTTCTAGTAATCCATTGATTAGTATTTAATAGAAGTCTAGCTTAAACACTTGTTACCAATACCTAGAGTATAAAGGTCCATTAAAGATCATCTGTTCAACCTTGAGAATGCGAGAGCGAAGCAACAATAAAATGTGGCTTATCAAGTTTTTACAACAAGCCCTTCAATTGATTTAAAATTATGTTTTTCTTGTAAAATTTTTAAGAAAATATTTAAAAATTAGGAAAATATTAATACTTTATGAGAATTTAATTCAAATTCGTGTTTAAAACTCATTTTTATTAATAATGTACATTCAAATTATTGAGTTTTAGTATCATTTTTCGAATTTAGCCATTTGCAGCCATTTTTTTTTTACTACAATCTAGCCATATTTACACTTCAAGAGTTGGCACCCTTGGTGACTGAAGTTGAATATTGAGAAAAAAGTTAAATTGCACTAAAACATTTTAAATGCTATCTGGAGTATAACTTTTTTAATAAGAGAGATCCTGAGATATATTTTAATTTAACATACTAAAAAATATCATCTTTTACATGCACAAATTGCCAAAATTAACCATTAAAGTAAGGAAAATGCTTTAACTTTTTTAACAAATTTCTAAATAACTGAATTTGTACCCCAAAAGAGTCTTAGTAATGCGTAATAAGAAAACTACATGGACGAAATTTTGTAAGTAACAGTTTATTAAGAAATGCCTTTTTACTTATTTGGTGCAGTTATTAGTAGTTATGGTCAGATTCCATGACATCATCCTGCTCAACTTCTTCCATTCTATCGTGAGGAAGTGCTTTGAACCATCCATGGCGAGTTGATGGAAGTTATATAGCAAAGAAAATAATATAGGTTTTTGAATTTCGCGAACTTCAGTGGTTTGACCATGTTTTTTGTGTGGAAGTTTAGGAGTAACGGCACGGGTCGGACAACATTCCGAGCTTTCATGTTTACTTTAGAGAAGTTTTTTTGTTCATAAGATATTGTTTGTATGAGAAGTTTCAAGGGTTATCTTTCCCAAAGTTAAACCATTGGATTTTTCGTATGCCCGGTGCATAAATCTTTGGCTGGGCTCTAGAGTTATAAAGTTCTAATTTTTTCATTGATGTTACAGTAATTTTTTACAAAGCTTCTCCTATTCTTGAGTTACATAAATTTGAGAGGAATTCTTTTTTTTTTTTTGATAATTTATATAATTCCAAAATTTTGGTCACACTCCATGAAAGCAGGGGAAATGGGAAATTGATCGCGTAAAAATTGGTAAAATTTGACCTTAAGTTTGATTAGTTTTTACAATTTTTGTACACTCAAAAAAAGTTAGTAAAGTCAGAAAAAAAATTTGCTCAGGCAGCAAAATTTTAGTCAGGAGGGTGCTTGCAAAAATTGCTAATGTCAGCAAAATCCCTTGCTGAAAATTTTTAGCAACAAAATTACTAGATTCAGCAAAAGTTTTGCTAGCACGTAGTGGGAATTGAAATTAAAAAACTCTTGTTAAAAGTTAATAAAGGTTTTGCTGAATATAGGAGACTAAAAAAACTCAAAAAATTATGTTTTAGTAAATTTTTTTGCTGAAAATCATAAACGTATTTCGTGATTTTTTTAAAAATAATTTACAATACATTACAAAAAAAATATATACTTATATATATAATATTCATACCAGAGTTCGAAATTAAACACACAAACGGTTTTCTATCACTCTGTTTTGCTTTTTGCTGAAACTCAACACAATCATTTTGTTGTGCTCAGTAAACATAAACACAACATTTCCTTATTTTCATTTTGATTTGTAAACAGAACACAAACACTAGTTTTCTATGAGAGACCAAACTAAACGATTTGTTCTGGTTGTCCAATATTTCAAACATTTTCGTTTTGTTCCGTTTGTTATATTACACACAACGATTTGAGCACTTGTGTTGGGTTTATAAATACGAACGAAACAATAGAGATCATTGTATTGGTATTATTAATAGGAACGAAATGTTAGTGGCACATAAACTTTCCAACTCTGATTCATACTCCCACATTATCGGCATGAATTAATGTAATATCTAAAAAAATAGAAATAATTAAATATTTTTAACACAAAAAATATTATCTTTCAACTAATTACATCAATATTAGTCTAAATGATGGATTCTTTTAAAGATACGCAAATGCCGAAGATAATTCTAGAAACGAAACGGAAAAAATAACAAAATATATACACAACCCTGTTTCTGCTATAAGAAAAAGAAAACATAAATATCTACCTAAGATGTGTGTCCTTGTCTTTCGTTTTAGTCTGTCTACCTGACTGTATATTTGTTTGCAATTTGACCACACTTCGTTATTAACCTCTATAAAAATTAACCACCGTATTCATAAAAATATTAAACAGCATTTAAATTAAATTTTAGTTAAAACACAAATTTTAACCTTAAAACAGTATCCATAAACTAATATTAACTTTTGCACAAGGTTTAAATTGTGTATTTTAAGCTAATATTCATTTATAAATACAGTTTTAAGGCTTAAAATGTGTTTTAGATAAAATGTTTTTGAAATCTGAATTAAAATTTTTATTTGTTTGTTTACAAATACACATTTAATATTTATTAAATTTAACTATTTTAAAATTCAAGTTGTTTTAATCAACAATTTTGTGTTATGTATGAAAAACAGATACAAAATCTTCCAGGGTTGATTTTTTTATATATCTTACAAGAGTTGTACTTTTTAGTATAATTTTTCTCGTCACTACTACATCTTGACATGCCGCGACATCTAATTCATTCTGCTTGTCGTACACACTATTAATGTGCTTATCAGCAACAATTTTGTAGTAAATAAATTAGTAAAACATTAGACAAAGTTTAGTGAAAGATTAGATCAAAACAGTTAAGTGCTGAATAAGAATAACTAAAATTTTTGCTGAAAACATTATTTCAGCAAAAAAAATTGCTGAAAAATAGTATACCTGATTTACAAGACGTTTCACTAACTTTTGTACTAACTTATTTTTTTAATGTACTTTCTGAGTGAAACTGGTGAAAATAGTAAAACTAGTAAAAATATAATTTCAACAAAGAAAATATGACATATACAACCACTTAAACAGTATATATATTTAAAAAAATTATAAAGATTTGTTGTCTTACTAATTAGGAAATTACATATACCAAGCTTCTGGGTAGTTACAAAAGCAACGTTGACAGTCATAAAGTCGGAGCCTTTCGATTTGCATGAAACTTGGTATATGTAATTTCCTCATTAGTAAGACAAAAGAATTTGTTAATTTTTTAAAAATATATGCTGCTTAAATGGTCTTAAATACCCAGCAAAATAAAGTGGAAGTAGTGCTTTAAGAACCTCTTTAACTTGACTTCCAAAGCATTAGCATACGCACATTTTTCACTTTAATATAAGTAATTGTTAACAACGCCCAAAAATGTTAAATTAAAGTTATTTTAAACAGCATTTGCATCACTATATAAATTAATTGGTATCTAAATTAATAACATCATGAGAAGTACTTTTACATAAGTTCATATATTCTTTTTTTTTATATGGTGGTTGAGGTGGTAAGTGGTTGGATTTGCAATCAGAAGGTTGGGAGATCAATTCCGGGCCGGGGAGATATTTTTTTTTAATTCTAATTAATTTTTTTTAGTATTTTTTATTTAATTTAGTTTTTTCTGAGTATTTTAAGAGAATTAAGTAATTTAAAAACGACCAAATAATTAACATCTTGACTTTAATCATAAAGATTTTTTTTTAGAAAATTGTTATCCAGAGTGGACAAATAATTATTTGATAAAAATCTATTTTTTGTCTTTGCGATGGAACTTTTTGTAAAACTTATTTAAAAATATAAAAAAAGTAAGGTTTTATATTTTTTATTGTTATGTTGATACGAAAATGCAAAGATGTATTTCACAGCTAAAAATTAGTTGATCGAATTTTTCATATTTGTTTGAAGATATACTTTTTAGGTGTTCCTTGAAACGTGTGCAATATTCAAAAAAATTGTGTAAAAATTTGATTTTGACTTCAAAAATCTATTTGAGTTTTTAATTCTATTGTTTCGGATCGCAAAAAATTGGCGAAAAATATCGAAGCCAAATTTTGAAAGCTAGTTTATTAATAATAATAATTAATTTGTAAATTAATTAATTAATAACTTTTACTTAATTTAAATATACCACTTAAATTTACCTATAGAGTTTTTACCGACCTCTTTCTCCAAATCTTTAGAAAAAAAATACGGGAGACATTAAAAGATTTTACGTTCCAAGGTACACTCTTTTCATTGCAAGCCACTTTTCCCTACATGTAAATAAAATTAAATTAAATTACTTAAAAATATTTTAAAATAATTTATATCTCAGTGATCCGAAATGACTTAATAAAAATGTTTTAAAAATCATTATTTTATCTTTTTTATTATATATTTGTGTAGCATATTTTTTTTGTTTTCATAAAAATATATCAATATTTTCATCTTAAGTTCGTTTTAAGTTTGTTGTATTGCAAAGTAACTTTGGTGCAAATGGTAGCGCGGTCTACTTTAATACAGCAGATCGTAACTCAGATTCGTGTGTTCAATACTCGCTGGCACTTAAAGATTTTTTTTTTAATATTTAAAGAAACATCCCTAAAGTATGCTGCACATTATTATGAAATAAAAATGTTAATATATATTTGAAAAAGACCTTCTATGTACTATTGGAAAATAGCATCCATGCACTGTTTAAAATGCTATTAAAGAAGTTATATATTCACTCCATCCGCCCAATGACACGACAATGTTAAAATCATTAATGATTTACCTAAATTTGCACCACATCCGGCTCAGTAGATGTGGTGTTTTTACTACTTCTTCCTCAGCTCTTATTTTGCTGGGTATTGAACGTGTACTCCGATTTTAAAAATTAATATCTCATTTCAAAGCTTATTTTGTTTTCCTTGAGCTAAGTGAGGCTTTGGTGTATACGACTTTGAAAAGCATAAAAAAAACATACAAATATCATTGATTCGCAAATATTTCAACTTGCATATAGTTTTTTCTTAAATTTTGTTTGTAAATTGATCAATACTATTTTTCCCGATATTACTTCAATAGAGATGTGTTTTGAGATATTTGCGATACAAAGATATTTTTAAGTTTGTTTATCCTTTTTCAAAAGCGTAAAAATCAAAGTTTCGCACATCTCAGAGAAGACAAAATAAGCTTTAAATGTGATATTAATTTTTAAAATCGGACCGTTTAATACGATTTTTTTTTACGATCATTTGAACAGTATGTATTTTTATACGACAAAGAGTTACAAAAATACGCAAATTGTTTTATCATACTAATTAGGAGCTTACATGTACAAAGTTTAATGGAATTCGGAAGGGGTGATGTTGAAAAAGTCATGTTTTCTCCAATAAGCCATTCCAGAAGGCTTATTGGAATTGATATTTCGGAAATAATTCAAAACTTCTTGGGTGAACTTATAATTATTTCGTCCACTGTAGTTTGGAGTTTAGAAATTCTCGTGCGGTTTACAAAATTGTATCGAAAAAAACAGGTTTAAATATTTTTAATTATTACTTATGTAAACTTTTTAAAGTACACTCAAAAAAATAAGTTAGTAGAAAAGTCAGTAAAACATCTCGTAAATCAGGTATACTATATTTCAGCAAATTTTTTGCTAAAATTATGTTTTAAACTAAAATTTTAGTTATACTTAGTCTATTTTACTTATATTTTACTAATGATTTACTAATTTATTTTGCTAAAAAAATTGTGCTGATGAGCACATCATTAGCGTTAACGACAACCTGATTAAAAGTTATACGCAGAATGAATTAGATGTCAAGATGTAGTAGTGTCGATGGAAATTATACTAAAAAGTACAACTCTAATAAGACACTTAAAAAAAATCAGCCATGTAAGATTTTCTATCTGTTTTTCATACATAAACAAAATTGTGGATTGAAACAACTTAAATTTTGCGTTTTCACCGGCTTGTGAAAGTAATTGTCAATTAATTAAATAAAAGACAAAATAAAATATATATAAATTTAAAAAAGATTAAGCGTGTATTTGTAGTCAAATTGACTGGTCAAGTTGATAACAAATATACAGCAGGTAGATTGACTAAAGCCAAAGACCAAAGACGTATATCATTGGTAAATTTTTATGTTTCCTTTTTCTTATTGCAAAAAAGGGTTGCATATGTTACGTTTTGTTATTTTTTCGTTTCGTTTCTATAATTCTTTGCTGCATTAGCATTCTTTTAAAAGATAGCATCATTTAGACAACCAATGATGTAGGCAGTTGAAAGATAAATTTTTTTAAAAAGAATCACAAAAATATGTTTTATGATTTCAGCAAAATAAATTAACTAAAGTAAAAATTTTCTACAAATTTTTTGAGTTTTTTTCAGTCTACCAATATTTAGCAACAATTTTATTAATGTTTAGCAAGGGTTTTTTAATTTCTAATCCACTAATTTTTAGCAAAACTTTTGCTGAATCTACTAATTTTGTTGCTAAAGATTTTGCTGAAATTAGCAATTTTTTTTAAGCACCCTCCTGACTAAAATTTTGCTGACTCAGCTAAATTTTTTTTCTGACTTTACTAACTTTTTTATTTGAGTGTAGTTTAAAACTTATATAAATAAGCTAAATTTGAATAACATTAGAAATACGTATATTAAAATGTTATTGTTTCGATATGGTACCAGTCCCAAATTTTTTACGAAAAATTGCATAACCTTTAAAATGAGATAAATTAGCAACATTTAAAGGCATACATTTTTTTAACATTTAAATTTGTGCAAGTAAAGGGTGATTTTTTTGGCAACTTTCTTTTTGGCAGTAACATGTTACTGTTAAAACATGTTCAGTTTGGTCTATAATTTAACCATGCATCGACTTACAAACGAACAACGCTTGCAGATTATTGAATTTTATTATCAAAATTCATGCTCGGTTAAGAAAGTGCAGCGTGCACTTCTTCCAACTTATGGTCAGTTTGTGCGAAATTCAGAGGCGGCTATTAGGAATCTTGTGACTAAATTTCGCACCAAATATACATTATTGGACATTAAACCACCAACACGCATACGTAGAGTGCGGACAGAGGAAATATCGCGGCTGTATCCGCCAGTGTTGGTGATGATTCGGCGCCGTTCGCAGAAAATGTGCCTCTGTAACTCCACTACGTGGACAATTTTGCGGCAGGATTTGGGCGTTAAACCTTTCAAAAAACAGCTGGTCTAAGAATTGAAGACATGATCTACCACAACGGCTAAGTTTTGGTGAATGGGCGCTGGCAAAGTTGGATGAAGATCCACTATTTTATCGGAAAATTCTATTCATCGACGAAGCTCACTTCTTGTTGAATGGATACATGAACACGCAAAATTGCGGTATTTGGTGTAAAAAGCAGCCAAAAAATGCACTGTTTGTTGTGGATTATGGGCCGGTGGCATCATTGGACCGTACTTTTTCAAAGACGACGAAGGCAGGAACGCTAGCGTGAATGGCGAACGCTACCGTGCGATTATTACAAATTTTTTTTTTGCCCTAAATGGAAGAGCTAGACTTGGGTGACATTTGGATTCAACAAGACGGTGCCACATGCAACACAGCACGTGAAACAATATCCCAATTGAGAGGCGAGTCGGTGAATAGTTATTACACGTTTGGGCCGGTCAATTTTCCGCTTAGATCGAGCGATTTAACGCTTTTAGACTATTTTTTGTTGGGCTATGTTAAGACTCATGTCTATAGGGATAAGCCCGCAACGGTAGACGCACTGGAAGCCAGTATTGAAGAATTTATTTGTGAGATACCGGTCATTATGTTAGAGAGGTCAACGTTTACATGAAATCATCTTTAAACATTGAATGGTATAGACCGTTCTATCGACTCAAATACAGATTTCATACAATACAAATACAAATACAAATACAAAATTTATTTGTTTTTTTTTTTAAATCAAATCCGGAAGTTCTAAAAAATCACCATTTTTTTTTTTCAAATTGAGGTATCCGATTAATTTAAGACTAAGTATATGTACTTAACCGGTTAAGTGTTACCATTTTTAGTTTACGACTAAAAATTTCAGTAATTGTGGTAAATTTACATCTTGATAATAAATAAATTTGTATTTGATAGCCAATCGATATCCAAAAAAACGTTGTAAAACTTGTCCTTCAAAGTATACTTTCTCTGTGAAATACTTTCCTACTCCAGAAAGCAGCAATTAAAACGATCTAAATCAATTGAGCGGTTAAATAGATAAAAGTATTTAAAATAATGATGTTATACAAAAGATATAAATTACCAATACTACAATATTCCCTCAAATAACACGGTAAATTTATTTCACATAAAAATTGCGTTATAAGAAACTTTGTATAGTTTGAAAATGTGAATTTTGGGCACCAAGTTGATAAAAACCCATTTTATATTAGGGACCACCCATTTATATAATACCACGCTATAAAAGGAAAATCAATATGTTAAATGGCATTAGAATGAATCGCGTTATGAGTGGGGTAAATGTATAGTAAAACTTAAACTAATTCAGCAAGGAGCTTATTATATCTTTTTTTGTAAGTCTAATTTACTGTCGTTATTTTGTGTAATGTCATTAATCATTTTTAAATGTACGTGGGGCATTCCGAAAGTTTTTGGTAAAACTTTTTTTTAAAGGTTGTTCGATGAAAAAATTATACAGACACATGGAGATACTGAAATCACGTTTTAATGATTGGCTTCTAATTAAGAATATTGTACATATTTAAAGTGCAAAACTAACTAACAATAAAAAAACAATTAATTATTATGACGCACAGTGTTGTGTGCGTGGCCAAAAGAAGTATATGGCAGTGTTAGAAAACAAATAAATGTTTAATAGGTTTTAGTAAAATACACTTTATATAAGAAAAAACTGAAAGAATTATACAAAAATATTGATTTTTGCCGAAGACATTGAGAATCAAAGTTAAAATTTTTAAATCACTTCTGCTATTTTTATGGAAATGCTCATAAGTGACACGAACTTCCAAATTATAAAAAAATAAATTACTGATATTTAGGTATCAGTAAATAAATTACTGATAATTAGTATAAATTTCAGTTGCGGATCCAGAAAAAAGTTTTTGGGAGGGAACTTAGTGCATTTTTGATTAATTTTCTAATCTCATTTATATTTTTGAATTGAAAAATTTTATTTTGGTGAAGGAAATATCCCATTTTCACCCCCGCTGGATCCGCGAAAGATATAAATGATATTCAAACTATTTAATATCAATCACATTGTCAATTCTGTAGTGTGAAAAATAATAACAAATACAAACTTCGATTTTTTTAAAACCACAGTTTTCTAGATAAAGACAGAAAAATATATTCGGCCCAGTTGTGGCATAGCGTAGGTGATGGTCGGTTATGTGTTGGCAGAACATGGGCCTAAAAATCTTGAAAGTATTGTCCTGTTACCCCATTGACAACAGCGGCCAACCGTTGGTTTAAGCGAACTTGCCACCGTTGGCATAACGTTTGTAATTCTAATAATTTGATACTTTCAAAACTCCTTAAATTTAATTAATTTGAGCAATATTTATAACAAAACGCATTCAGAAAGTAGCAGTACAGTTCAGTATTAGTCTTCTACATCATATTAAAATGTGTGAAATGTAATAAAATTTAAAAAAAGATTGTACACTCAGCGAATTTCTGCTGTAAATATTTGTAATTGTTTGAGTTGTAATACAGTATCTTTATTTAACAGTCATTGAAAAAAATGTCATTTAAAAAAAAACAAACCACATCAAATGACTGCTTTATGATTTTACATTCATTTTTTAAAGTCGTGTTTTATTATTTACAAAAAAAAAAAAACAAATAAATGTTTGTTTATTTTTTACTGCACATGAGTTTCGTTTTTATAACAATTGTAGTTAATTTTTTTTACAGTAAAAAACAGATGACAATGTTAGTTAAATTTACTGAAATGTAAGTCGTCATTTTTTCGAGTGAAATTTCATGTGTTCTTAACTATATTTGCGGTGGTCTTTACCCACTTAGTATTCTACGTGTAACACTATTGGCAAAGAATTTTTCAAGTGATACTGTCAAAACACATGCTTTGCAAACAGTGCTTTTCTAGTACAATATTAGTTGTACCTATCGAATAAAGACGTTATCAATGCAAGTCCCAGAAGAGGGGCGTGTCACAAGCGTATGACAATTTTTAAAATCATAATTCTGTAGCAAATTAGAAAAATCAGCCGACGAAGTATCATTTTTAAAGTCTATATTCGAGTCTCCAACAATGATTCAGGAACTTCGACCATCTGAAGCCATTATTTATTCAAAACTATTTAGATCTCATTTCTGAGATCTACAAAAGGATACAATTTTGATAGGCATTCCATCGATTTTATAATCACTCAATGATAAAACTATCAAATTACAATTCTGTTTGCTTTCGAAGACTTCTATAGTGTATTGAATATTATCAAGTATATAGACTGAAGTTCCTCCATAGCCATCCAGTCTGCAGCAATGAAAACAATCATATCCAGGAATACTATATAGCTGAACTAAGCCAGATTGAAACCACGTCTCTTGAACCGCAATAATATTTGTTAGGGGTAAATTAGAAATTAGTGTTCTGAATTTATTAAATTTACTTATCGAAGAAATGCTTCTAATGTTCACAGATAGTATATTAAAATTTGAAAATGGTAAGCTTTTTAAATAATTTATATAAAATTCAAAATTAGAAAGTATTGATTATTAATCATAAGAAAATATTGATTGAGAAAGAATCAAAAACGTGGAATATCACTCCGTTATCTGTGTTTTTAAAGCTAACTAATTTAAAATGTTGAACATTAACTTTGACACTTTTGGGGTTTTTCTTCCGAAAACACATAAAAATTCTCTACTGTGTTCGTGTTTTTTTTTTTTTAAAGAATTAAAATTGTAATTATCTTTCTTAATGAAATTTATGTTTAGTCGATCATTAAATTGTAAATGAATAATTTTTGTTTGATTTGAGATCATTTTATTTCATTTGTTGATGTTTTAAATAAAAGAAGCTTGATAAAATTTTGTCTGTAAATTAAAGGGCAAAAACTTTACGGGTTTCTTTTTTGGGATACAAATTGATTATTTTTAAAAAATTCTTGGTATTTAATAAAAATCATAACACCTATTTTTAGTCAGATATGTAATATATGTTCCAATTTTTGTAACACTAAAAACATTTTTTTAGAGTTTATTTAACTTTAATGATCAAGGACATTTTAGAGCCAGCCTTGGAAATCAACAAAACTTCACATACGCAATCCTAGCTACATAATTAAGAAATATACAAATTTTCGTTGTTTTCCAATAATATATGCAGTTCTTATTGCATTTTCACTTGCAGGATATACGACAGGTATGCGTGTCCTTTCTGCGATTTTGGCAAAACTTTGTATTTTGGCAAAACTTTGTATTTTACATGTTTAAACAATATATACTCATGTGCCCAATTTCACTTTCGTATGGTGACTCTTTTTATTTTTGGCCAATCGTTATATAAATTGACGATACTGTGTGATTTGTTGTTTTTTTTTTTTAAATCTGTTGAAAAGACGAAAATAACTCATGTTGTTCGGGTAATCAATTAACATTACAGATTTTCTGTGGTTGTTTAATATATATATATGATCAATGAGGCTGAAGATGACATATTCGCTTAGTTTGAAAGTGCAGCACTCTCTAGCGCTGATCCCCACAATCTTTTTTTCAACTTCTCTTAAATTTATTAACAATTAATATTTGCTATTTGTAATAGTACCATTTTAATTATGCTATCAAATCTGACAATTTAAAATGAAATGAAATTTTAAAAGATCACCAATACATACAAAATTCCCAAAAATAATTAATTTCATAAAAAAAACATTATAAATAAAACAAAAATGTGAAAAATTCAATTTTCATAATGTTCGCTAAAGTAAACAGACCTTTGATATATTTTCTTTAATATTTTTGATTTTTTTTTCAAAGTTTTAGTATCTTTGAAAAGGCTTTTGCATAACTTTACTTGGTCCACTTTGGCAAAATTTTTCAATAAGTTTCACAAAAAATATCGTTTGTTTGCCGCAATATAAAAAGTCATCATTACATATGGTAACCCAGCTTTAAACAATACATAAAACGTTTTAATAAACAAAATTAAAATAAATTTTAATTTAATTATACATTTTTGTCGATTCTACTTGATTTTCTAACAATTCTATATGCTTTTAGAGAGTTTTTAATTTAGTTTCACTTTAGGGCACATGCTTCCTAATCTGGACATTTTGAGTGGTTTGGAAAATTATTGTATAACTTTTTAAAATTAGTTCCCAAAATAAAATGATCTATATCAGAAAAATGGACAAGAAGTTGGCATACAAGCTGATGTATTTGGATTTAGAATACTTAACTTAGTTTTTTGTATATATACCAAATACTAAATAGGTGTAAGCCGCATTAGGGTACATTCCCTTAACTTATCTGTGAATAAACACATACATATAACGGTTAAAAATTACATGGAATAGGCGCGTAGGCATTAAAAAAATTATGATGGACCATGATATTACTTTTTCAAGGCCGTTAAAAGAGTTCCCGCATCACATGTAATAAGTTTTGATTTTAATTTTTTTAATTTATAAAAAAATTTTTTCATTAATTAATTAATATTTTTGTTATGTATTTATAATAACTTCAATGAAAAAATTGTTCCACAATTCCAACACACACATGGTATTATGCCCTTTAAACTAAAAATTGAAATATAAAAGGCTATTATAAATGTTTTCGATGCGAACGTTTTTGTTCCGAATAGACTTACAACACGAAAAGTTATATTCCTAATATACATATTTAAAATTCGAAAGCAGGAACATAAACATCATACTTCAAATTCCCAACTTCAGCGGTTTGTCCAGGCCGTTTATTTTAAATAACTAAATTGTAGCCAAATGAGTTTTCGCAGGTCCCCAAGGGGGATATTTTGCCCATTTCTCCCCTCCTCGTAGAAATTAAATAAATTCCTTCTAAGGGCCATTATTACAATTTGCCAAGAGCTAAAGTTCGGATGTTATCTGACAAATTAAAGGGTGGTTAAATTGTAAGGGCCGATGTTGAATGTGAACCACACCTAAACGCCAAGTTTTTTCCGAATTTTATTTGACATTTCTCTATTTCAGACTTACTCAATTTGACCCATGGAGAGATACACAATCCAACAACGTGTTAAAGTTATCCAGACTTATTATGAAAATGGGCGTTCAAATCAAAATGCATATCGTGCACTTCGTGATTTTTTTGGTCAATTTGATCGTCCAAATGTGCGTACAATCGCAAAAATCGTGGAAAAATTCGAGCAAACCGGGTCTGTAGAAGATGTGAGAACACCAGTGCATGCTCGTACAGCTCGTACTGCAGAAAATATTGCTGCTGTTCGCGATAGTGTGGCTGAAGAGCCGTCCACCTCAACTCGTCGTCGTGCCCAATAATTGCACTCTCACGCTCGTCGTTGATGAACATTATGCATAAAGACATGCATTTACACGCTTACAAGGTGCAATTGGCTCAAGAACTAAGCCTCTTGACCATTCCAAGCGTCGTGAATGGGCAGAATGGTGGCAAGAAATGGCAACAGTGGATGATCAATTTTCGAAGAAAATCATCTTCAGTGATGAGGCACATTTCACCTCAGTGGATTCGTCAATAAACAGAATTGCCGCATTTGGGCGAATGAGAATCCAAGAGTGATTGTCGAAAAACCAATGCACCCACAAAATGTGACTGTTTGGTGCGGGTTTATGGGCTGGCGGCATCATCGGGCCGTATTTTTTTCAAAATGAGGCCGGTCAGGCAGTTACTGTGAATGGTGTTCGCTATCGTGAGATGATAACGAACTTTTTATGGCCCGAATTGGAAGATATGGATGTGGACGATATGTGGTTTCAGCAGGACGGTGCCATTTACCACACAGCTAACGAAACAATGGCTCTTTTGCGTAACAAATTCAATGGTCGTGTTATCTCACGTAATGGCGATGTCAATTGGCCGCCAAGATCATGTGATTTGACACCGTTGGACTTTTTTCTTTGGGGTTATTTGAAAGAAAAGGTGTACGTCGATAAGCCAGCAACAATTCAAGAGCTAAAGGATGAGATAATTCGGCACATTAACGGCATAGAACCTCCATTATGCCTCAGCGTCATCGAAAATTTGGACCATCGGATGGAGGTGTGCCGCCGTGGTCGCGGTGCCCATTTGGCCGATATTTTGTTCCATACATAATTGAGTAATACCAATATATCATAGAGCAATTCCATATGAAAACGATCAAAATTGGCAAATTTTTGGACGACCCTTCTCCGATTTTGTTATAAATCATTTATTAGTGTTCTTGCGATGATGCTCTACCCCCCTGCAGTAAACTCTGAAAGTCTGTTTCAGAAGTTGTGATATTAATATAACTATTAGCCAAGGCCACACCACGTTCTGCGACATCATTTACAACTTGCAATTGTTGAACTTGTGTTTTGCTTCCTGAAATGATTTGTTGTTTTTCCATTTTTCTGGATCCGTTTGGAAAAAATCAGTAAATGTTGCAGGCTTCAAAAAAAGTTAGGCTGGCTTTTGTAATAAAACACTGAATTTGTTTATTTTCAATCATGTCTTCTGTTAAATTTCCTTTCACTAATTCGTTGTTATTACTTGGTTCATATAGGTTTCTAAGCATTAAACGCAAAGTTTTGGTATCTATACGTTCATCAAAAAACGATAAGGCAGCCAACTTCTCGGAAAGGTACCACTGATGACCCAGAAAGGCTTTCAGAGTCTCGCATGTAACTTTTTCATTAAAGCGTTTGTAATCATAAAATTATTTCAAAAGTCTAAGGTCATTGAGAGGAGCGTATCGGGGACACTGGCATAGGTACCAATTTTTAATATATACTCTTAAAATAAATGAGGTAAACTCCAGCAAGGCATCAATTTTTGAATTTTGAATGAAAGGTTGTAGCTGGTTTCGAAAAATACATATTTTTAGAGAGTATATAATTTTCATCATCCAGCGAGCTCGGTTAATGGCTCCAGGAGATTTTATAGTTGGATGGGGCTCAGGTCTATCACCCAAAAAAATAAGGCTAAGTTGCAGCATTTCTTTATAATCTTCCCTTGGTTGCATATTCTCCAGCTGCTAATTACCGGAAGAGGGCTCTAGCATAAAAGCTTTTATCTCAAGCCATAAAATTTATCTCAATCTCTAGCAAGCGTCTTCCACTTATTAGTTTACAAAAATTTTAATTGTATTGTGACTTGTTATCTCTAAACCTATAGACTATCTGCCAAAAATAGGGTTGTAGTTCCCCAAATCCAATAAATCATGAATTTTAGTTCGAGCCATATCAGTGCCACCTAGTGATAACGGCTTTTTGGATACTTTTTTTGATGTCCACAACTTGACAACACTTAAAACTAAATTTTGACATACAATAAATAAATTTTTAAATCTCATAATCTAAAGTTTACAACAAATCGGATGCCCAAATCTTATAGTACTAAAAATTTCATACAATGGGTGTAAAGCTTTAAAAGGGTATAACTCGAGAACGGTAAAAGAAAATTATATTGTTTTTTCTGCTAATTTATTTAAAACTTCATAATCTTTTAAACTGCATCATTAGTTTTTTTAGTCTTCATACAAATTTTAAAAGTTATAAAGCATTATTTTTCATATTTGTTGAAAATTTCCAAAAACTGTTATATAATGTATTAAAATGTGCGAAATCCCTGACGAAACTTATTACTTATGCACATAAAATTAAAGATCGGAAAATTTTCTTTAAGAATATTTACTCAGAAGCCGAAAAATTACCGATTTTTTAGCAATTTTCAAGAATAATTCAATAAAAGCCCAAAAAGCTCGATTTTTGGTACAAAATCGGTTTGCGCGACCTCTAAACCACTTCCGAAAAATCTGATAAAATTCTCAAAAATACTTTACCTTATGAGTATCCAAATTAGGAAAGATCTTCCGAGAAAATCCAAATTTTTATTTTTTTTGGGACAACCTAGTGTGCACCACTGTCATGTGACAAAATTGAAGAATTCTTCATAAGGGACCTCATTGAAAGTTGTTTTAAACTACTAAAGCGATCGCAACGAGTGATAGCTCGTTGGAAAGGTATTGAATCAGGCTTTAATTGAAAAATAATATTTTCCTAATTTTTCTTGTTAAATAATAAAAAATAATTCAATTATAAAAAATATAAAAACAATGAGAACAAGGTGGTCTCTTAAATGCTCTTCTCCTGTCCAAACAAGGAGTCGGGGCCCATTTTTTATTGCTGATTCTTAAAGCAAAAATTATGAGGAATCCAAAAAAAATAAAATTAGCCGGAAAATTAGGAGCTTCTGTGGAAAATCGGAAAATTAAATTTTCATGGGAAAATTTAATTTTCATGGGAAAAAAGGTAAATTTCTGAGAAAAATTAGGAAAATTTATTTTTCAATTAAAGCCTGATTCAATAACTTTCCAACGAGCTATCACTCGTTGCGATCGCTTTAGTAGTTTTAACAACTTTCAATGAGGTCCCTTATGAAGAATTCTTCAATATTGTCACATGACAGTGGTGCACACCACCACTAAACCAGTCACTATAAAAAAAAAAAATATGTAGGTACATTATTTTTTGCTGGGCAATCGATGGAGACTATTTTTTTTAAAATCGGAGAGGGGTCGTCCAAAAGATGATCGCTTTCATATGGAATTGCTCCATAATAAAATAAAATTACAATAATTTCCTAAATAGTTTGTGTTTTATTCAAAATCAACATCGGCCCTTGAAATTTAACCACCCTTTATTAGTTTTTCATTATTATAAGTATACTTTAAGCTAAAAGTGACCAATAAGCTAAAGGGAAGATATTGTTGCCTTTAACTTTAAAAGTAAGGTTTATGTGTTTAAAGTTGCCACATTTTCTGCTCTATAAAGAAGAAGAAGAAAATACCGAATTTCACAACCGAATTTCACAAATTATTGTTTGTTTGTAAACAAATAAATAAAAGTACGTTGCCACTACGTATTTTTATAAACCAATTCATAAACCAATAATCGGTTTTTAGTTTGGTGCTGCCACATTATCAAAATATTAATTTTATTTTATTGGGAAGTTGTAATAATGAAAAACATTATAGCTCACTTTATTCCTCACTTTAGCTAAAGTTACTTTTTACTAACATTTACTTTAAAGGCAAGTTGTAATAACGGCCCTAAGTGTTTGTACACTTGGAATTACAAACCCCCATATAAAATTTAAAGTTCATCGCTTGAGGTGGCCGTAAAGAGCGTGACTTTTTCCCATTTTCACAACACGTAATAAATTGTATGATTACTTCATACAATACAAGCAGGCATAATGAGTCTAAAAATAAATTTTCATAATATTTTCAGATTACTAAAAGTCCAAAAATTATTACCGTTTCTACATTCATGGAATTAAGAAGGTAGAAACGATTAAAATTCCAATATAAGTGGTTATATAAGTACATATTTGGTAATGACAATAACTTACAATTGTCATTACAAATCTTATTACTTTTATCTGAGGATTTCGCGCAAAATAATGACATATCATTACTAAACACCATATGAAAAATCAAAAAATATGTGGTTACCTATATGCTTACTAGTATGAATAAAAGTAATGAGTCAAAAAATAAATTTTCAAAAAACAAAATTTAATAAAAATATTTTTTTTATTAAAACAATTTTTGTTAATAACCTGGAACTCCAGGTTCTTAGTCAGCCGCTCTACCATCTGACCTATATCGATATGCTATACTGGATAGATAAAAGCATAAATGACTTGCTTGCGCAAAATGTCATTACTTTCCAACTTACAAAAAATTGAAAAATAGATTTTCAAAAAATGTTGAGCTTATTGAAAATTATGATACAACTTAGTACTTTTTGGTAGCTCATTATTTTGTGTATTAAATAATGGGAAAATTAACTAGTTATTCATAGGTCCTTATTATTGGTGTTAAAGTAATGCAGAGAATAAGCTGGTGTCATTACTGATAGTCCGAAAAGTAATTATATTTCATTACCGTTTCTACAGTGGGTATCGTTGAAGTTCACATTTAATACTTTAAACATTACCGCGATTTTCGCGTCATGTAATTAAATTTTACATAGAAAATGATTCGAAAATCGTAGAAATTTTTGAAAAAATCCGCTTAATTTTGATAATTGTACATCTCACAGTTAAAATATACCCAATGCATTGCTAATCCTACAAAAAACTCTTAAGATAAATTTTAAAATAAAAATTTAAATCAAAATCTTATTGAAGACGATTTATTGCACTTAGGACTTAGATTAAATGCTGTCTTCTTTTTTTTTGTAAATAAAAACATGTTGTGTACTAGTACGGCTATAAAGCGCGTTTGAAAAAAGCTCTCTAAAAAATTAGGCGAATTAAAATGTTAGGTATTTTTGAACTAGCGTCAACTAGCAGGGCAGTGACTTTCATGTATTTATTAATTAAATTTGAGATATAAAAGTAAGCACTGCCATATTTTTAATAATTGCTATTAAAATGATAGAAAACTTCGATGAATATTTAAAATTAGTTGTTGCGTTTTTAAAGGCCGGATATTTAATTAATAAATGCATGAAAGTCTCTGCCCTGGTAATAAGAAATAAATTTGAAAACTTATACAATCAACAAGAATTTCATTAGCTTAATGTGCTTTGTTGGTAATTACTTTTAAATACAAAAAACTTCAAAAGTTAAATACTTAGTACTTCAAGTTTTTGTTTTTGTATACCCACCCAAGTAAAAACGTTTTTAATTATTCAGATACAACTTTATAAATATAATATAAATATTTATTTAGTCATAAAAACATTTATGTTATTAGCATAAATATTCGTAACTATTTGTATATAGTTTTGTGTTGTTTCAAAAATTTGTTGTGGGTATATACAGCAATATGTTGTTTTATATTGTCCTGTATATAATTCTACTTAATATACAATATATAATTATATACAATATATAAACTTTTTTACTTGGGTACACAATTTTGAAATGACTTACAATAATAAGTTTTTTTCTATTTCCCATTATTTATTACACCTGGCGAAAAAAGACAATAGGTACCCAGCAAAAATAAACTGGATTTGGTAAGCAGTAACAATATTTGTATGCTTCCAAAATAGCGCTTCACAGCCTTGCATACAATAAAGCAAATAGGAAGGTATTCTGTTGTACTTCCCAAAATGCCGTCTTTCGTAATTAAATAATGCCTTCCGGAAGCGCTTCTGGGTAAGCACTATTTTTGCTGGTCTTACACTTAGTGGGTGTTGATTGTCTATGAAATTTTTACGAGATATTTCAGAAAAATGTACTGTATTTTTATCGCACACGCCGATTTTGTACTTATTTATCCTTTATAAACATATTAAGGGATTTGAAAAATATAACTAGCAATATGAGGGGTCAAAATTACCTCTTTGTGTAATTATGTGTACCACATAAGTATCTCAGAAACTAACGGAGAAATTAAATCAAATTCTTGTTTAATTGAAATATATCTGAAAATAGAAATTAATTGACTCATTTGTTTTAAATAAGATGTTCATATTTTTAAAAAAAATTAGAGAAAAACTACTGAAAGATGACAAAATTACAAGTTTTTGGTTTTAGTGTTGAATTATTTTAGTTATTTATAAATTTTTTTTGCTAACCCAGGTGAAAATGTTCATATATTGTCATATATGGCCACATATATGAGTTCATATATGGGCAGATCCGAAATTTGAGGGTATATGGACATATATGGTCATATATTATGCCATATATGAATGCTCATATATGGTCATATATTATTACTTTCCTACATGCTCGTATAAATAATGCAATTTTCTAAGTTTTTATCAAAAATATTTTTATTATATTTCTAAGAACATGTTACTGATAAATTCATACATTTCATATTCAAAATGCATTAATAAATAAATATTGTTAAAAGTGAAATTTTTTATGAAAATTCTATTTGGAAATGAATTTAATGAACATTAATAAGAGTATGGATAATTTAAAACCAACTTGTTCCACAAAAAAAAAAAATTCGATGATGTAGAAAATGATAATGACGGCGATAACAATAGTAATCAAGCCAACCTACAAAAGAAGTCCTTTGGTACGAATACTAATGAATTTTATAAAATAAACTTTAACTAAAATGCTTGTGTTTGATACACACAAAATATCGTTGCCAAGTAATTAGGAGCATTTCAACTAATAAAGTTTTTTTACAAAAGGGATTTTGGTGCAAAAAGCGAGATTTATTGACTTGAAATACGGATTCTAAAAAATTCGTAATTTCTTAGTTAGAATCGCTTCAAAAATTGATAGTTTCTTTGAGTTAGTAAAAAAAATCAGTTATAGCACAACAAATTTTAGACTTCGATTCTAATTTTGAAATCCTATCACTGGCGTTGCAACTTTATTGCTATCAAAAAGCTTCAAAATTTATAATATTTTGAACGATTTTAAATAATTTTATTTTTTATAAAAATTAAAAAAAAAATATATTGAAAAGAGAAGGGGTTAAAAATAAAAATAATTTCGTCCTCATGTATGGTCATATCTGATAAAAAATTAAAACATATTGCCCATATATGTGGAATAATATACGAATTCATATATGGAAATATATGGCATATATGAGTCAATATATGCAATATATTATCATATATGGTGTCATACATATCCATATATGAACTTATCCCTTGAATGTATTTCCCAATATATGCTTCCATACATTACATATATGTTCATATATGCCCACACATGGAACCATATATCCTCATACATGAAACCATATATGACAATATATATATATATATATGTATGCACAGCGCATAGTTTAGAGACATTTATTCGTTCCCCCGCATAGTTTAGTGAAATTTGCTTACTTTGGGGACTGTCCCCAAAGTTTTCGCGCCTTTTCATACATCTAGCGTTTAAGATGAGGACAATTTTTTTGATACACCGCATATTTCGGGTACAATTTTGGCCATGTCCCTAAAGTATGCGCTACGCATACATATATATATATATATATATGTATAAGATGAGGACAATTTTTTCGATACACCGCATATTTCGGGTACAATTTTGGCCATGTCCCTAAAGTATGCGCTACGTATACATATATATATATATGTATGCACAGCGCATAGTCCAGAGACATTTATTCATTCCCCCGCATAGTTTAGGGACATTTCCTTACTTTGGGGACTGTCCCCAAAATTTTCGCGCCTTTTCATACATCTAGCGTTTAAGATGAGGACAATTTTTTCTATACACCGCATATTCCGGCGACAATTTTGGCCATGTCCCTAAAGTATGCGCTACGCATACATATATATACATATATATATATATATATATATATATTTGTATGCACAGCGCATAGTCCAGAGACATTTATTCGTTCCCCCGCATAGTTTAGGGACATTTCCTTACTTTGGGGACTGTCCCCAAAATTTTCGCGCCTTTTCATACATCTAGCGTTTAAGATGAGGACAATTTTTTCTATACACCGCATATTCCGGCGACAATTTTGGCCATGTCCCTAAAGTATGCGCTACGCATACATATATATATCTATTAAAATGATGTACAAAATTACATCTGTATTGTTTTCACTATTTTGAAGTTCTGCTTTATTTTAATTTTTGTCAATTGCGGTAACACTGACTGCTCTCTTTTTTTAAAAATGTTACATTTATTGAAAGAAAATAGACAATTTTTTACACTAAAAAAGAAAGCGAAAACATATTCAACATATTAAAGTTTTCGCGAATTCGGCAAATAATTTATCTAATCTGTTAATTGTATATAAAAGCTGGAAATTGTGTCTTAAAGACAATTTCATCAGTGACTAATTTGGCAAAAGTCAGCAGGTGTAGACATTTTACTTAAGATGCCTTAAAGACATTTAATCATTTTTTTTTTTTTTTAATATCGATGACTATCTGCATATCTGTCAACACCACAGGAACTTACGAGGACATGTCAGCAGATTTTTTTTAATTGCGCTGACTAAGTGTCAGCATCACAAGAACTTAAGTAAATAAGAACTTAAGTGAAATTTCAAATTGGAAGGAAGGATGGATGTATTTTTTTCTGAATTTATTTCTTAAGTTTAATATTTTTTTTAGGTTGTAAAGGGTCCGCCAAATAACTTTTTTTTGAACTCCTGAACCAATTGGACTTTGTATGGCGTCATACCAAGGTCTTTATGCAAAATTCGTCTCAATGATGTCTCCGAAATGTTTAATTGTTGAGAACGACGGTGAATTGATGTTGATGGCGCTTCCCGCACACTTTCTGCCACAGCAGCAATATTCTCGGGTGTACGCACTGTTTTTGGCTTTTCACGCTTTGGTTTATCGATGAGGATGCCAGTTTCTTTCACTTTTTTCACAAGATAACGAACATACGAACATACCATATTCGTTCAGCGGAAGGATAAAACTAATTATCTGTCAAATCAGACATGAGCTAAATGTTACCATTCACGAAATAAGCACTAGTTGAAAAAAAAACGTTAGATGGCGGACCCTTTAGTTTTATTGAGTGAAATATTTACTCATTTTGAACTTACCATTCTGGTCCCAACAGGTTCAAAATATAACTGGATTGGCAGCAAGTAGTCCAAACATCGTGTTATCTGAAATTGAAGACAAACATAACAGTTTTAAATAAGGTTTATTTAAAAATTCTCAAGAATTAGTTAAAAAATAGTTTATAACAGTAAGTTTTGCAATAATGGAATTAGATTAGATTAGATTATATGGCACTATGCACCGCGACCAACTTAGGTCTTTTGTGCTGCCTAAAGTTACCCTAAAGATTCAAGCTACCTATAAAGCCAATAATCCTATTAGGCAAAATCTTCATAATGTCCGAAGGGGAGACAAAGCGATTGCCAAGAAACTTGGCACGCCTTTCACATAGCCTCGGACATTCGCAAAGAACATGCTCTGATGTCTCAGCTACCAGTTCGCAAAACCTACACTCATCCGTGTCCGAAAGACCCCTTTTGAGCAGGTGGTATCTGAGATTGCAGTGTCCAGTCAGGTAAGACACCAGGGTTCTCAAGTCACCCCTCCCGAGGGACAAGAGTCTCCTCGATCCTGCACTGGAAAAAGAAATCAATCTCTTAGCCTGTCGTTGGCCAAGAGAGTTTTCCCAATAGAGAGAGAATTCTGACTCCCTCCACGACCCGAGCTTCTCCCTAACATACCCCAAAGGTATACCACAGAATGGTTCAGGGCCAATAAAGGGCCTTCGGGCCCCGCAATTAGCAAGACAATCTGCCCTCTCGTTGCCCTCATGCCCCTCGTGACCAGGAACCCACCCTAAGGTAAGCGAGTTGCGCCTGCCAAGTCGGTTAAGAGCCAGAATGCATTCCATGACCAGACCAGATGACACCTCATAGGACATTAAAGCCCTTAATGCCGCCTGACTGTCGGACAGAATGTAGATACGAGATCTAATAGTGCCCCTTCGTAGACACTCCTCCGCGCAGACACAGATAGCAAAAATCTCTGCCTGAAAAATGGAGGGGTATCTACCCATGGGTAAGGCCCGTTGGAAACCTGGTCCATAGACACCCGCACCAGTGTCACCATTCGCATGCTTTGAGCCATCTGTGAACCATATCTGAGAACCCCGCTCTGGCTCCCAGGATCTGTTGGTCCACATGGCCCTGTCGAACAGCATCACTTTAAAGTTCCTATCAAAGATGTACTCCGGTGACCTCCTATCCGTAACCTTTGTAATCGGGTCATCAATTAGGATTCTAGCGATCCTCATGTGACCCCTTAGATCACCTCCCCTCATGTCACCGAATTCTCTAAGTCTGGAGGATCCTATGCAGGCAGCCTCCATTACAGAAATATGCAATGGTGGTATCCCCAGCATAACCCCCATGGCATCCGTCGGGCAGGTTCCGCCTGCCCCCGTTATGCCAATACACATAAGACGGTAGATCCTCTTGAGAGCATCCCTTGCCCCTACCTGTTCAACCTTTGGCCACCATGCCAGGGCAGCATAGGTGATCATAGGTTTAACAATGGTGTTAAACGACCAGTAGACCATCTGCGGCCTTAGACCCCATGTCTTACCAAAAAGCCTTTGGCAGGCATAATATGCCCTTGTGGCCTTCTTGGAGACATAGTCAAGATGTTCATTCCAGGTAAGGGATCTGTCAAGAGTCACGCCGAGGTACTTAACACTACTGGAAAAGCCCACCGTGGCCCCATCAAGGACAGGCATTGTCAGGTTAAGTTTCCTCCTATTCGTAAATGGTACCAGGATTGTCTTCGACGGGTTGACAGACAAGCCCTTTTCCCGGCACCAAGAAAGAGTATAGTTCAGAGCCTGCTGCATACGTTCGGATATGGTCCTATCATCAAATCCCACTACAGAAATGACAAGATCATCCGCGTATCCATAAGTCCTGAAACCCAGGTCGTTCAAACCTTCGAGTAGTTCATCAATGACCAGCGTCCAGAGTAACGGCGACAAAACACCCCCCTGTGGACAGCCCCTAGTCGCATTTACGGTCCTACTAGTAGTCCCTATGCCGAACGTGATTATTCTAGAGCGTAACATCTCCAAAGTCCAATTGATGATAATTGGAGAGATGTCCTTTCTAACCATGGACACCCTAATTGCCTCGTAGGACGTGTTGTCAAAGGCGCCCTGTATATCAATAAAGGCACAAAGGGCAATATTCTTTGCCTCTAGTGCCCGTTCTATTGTAGTGACAACATGATGGACAGCAGTCTCGGTAGATTTACCTCGTTGATACGCAAACTGTAATTTGTGTATCGGCTTTCGCCTTAGGTAAGTATCCCTAATGTACTGGTCCAAGACTTTCTCCATTGTTTTAAGGAGAAACGAACTCAGGCTAATTGGTCTAAAGGATTTGGGCAGTTGTTCAGACTTCTTCCCCGCCTTCGGTATAAAGACCACTCTAACCTCCCTCCACGGCGTCGGTACATGACCGAATAACAGACTAGATCTAAATATCCTAACCAGTTGTGGGACAATTAAATCCATCCCTTTCTGCAACAGACAAGGATAGATCCCATCCGGACCCGGAGATTTGAATGAAGAGAATTCACCTATCGCCCATTTTACCCTGTTCTCCTGAAAGACAGCACTTGATAGGCGTACATTTCTGCCTGTTAGGTCTGGAACTCGTTGAATCACGACAGACCCGCAGTTGTCAACGCATCCTGGGAAGTGCGTATCAAGTAGGAGTTCACAGGTTTCAATGGGAGATTCAGTGTAGGTACCATTCGGCCTCTTGAGAGTACATAGACCATTCGTATGATCCTGGGACAGGGCCTTTTGTAGACGCACCGCCTCTGGAAGATCAGAGATCTTCTCACAGTAGTTGCGCCACGTGGACCTCTTGGATCTACGTAGTTCTTTATTGTACTCAGTGAGCGCTGCCTTATAGGTAACCCAGTCTCCTGTTTCCTTGGCCCTATTGAACAGTCTTCTGGCCTCCATTTTGAGCTTATCCAGACCATCGTTCCACCATGGAACATCCCTCTTCGTCTTCCTGGTCTTTTCAGGACAGCTCAGAGTATAAGCAGAAGTTAAATTTGAATGAATATCAGATGCTATATGATCAATTTCGCTTGTGCTCAAGATGAGCCCTTTAGAAAGATCTGCACCGTTTTTCAAATGATGACGAAAATTTTCCCAGTTTGTGCATCTGGGATTACGATAGATCTGGAATGAGTCCAATGAACTAACAACATCGAATACCAGGTGTTGGTGGTCAGACATTGATACTTCATTGGAGACATGCCAATTGGAGATGGCGAAAGAAATATCAGAGCTAGTAAGAGTGAGATCTAAGACCTCTGACCTAATAGCATTCCTGAAAGTCGGCTCGTCACCCCTATTTGCTATGTTTATATTATTGCCACATATAAATTCAAGCAGGTACTCACCACGTTTGTTTACATTGGTACTTCCCCATGTTGTGTGATGTGCGTTGGCGTCGCAACAGAGGATCCAACTGAGTTTCCTCTTTCGGCAATATTCCACCAAGGCCGAGACCTCAGTAGTTGGTACCGTGTCAGCATCGCCAGGTAGGTAAGCAGAGGCCAGAACTACCTCGTGTTCCCCAGATAAGGAGGGCACCTTTGCCCAGATCGCAACCAAGTCTCCCATAATGAACTCCGAAATTGGAAGATATGTTAGATTGTCCCTAACTAGGATGGCCGCTCTTGGCCTGATATGCTTTGAATCGTAAATCAACCTACCTTGATTTGCGTTAAGCCCTTTTATGGCTCCGTCGTGCACCCATGGCTCCTGAATAAAAACAGCATCCAGGGCCTCAGTGGTGAACCTTCTGTTGGCGACGTCCGATGCCGCTTTGGCATGGTGAAGGTTCACCTGTAAGCACTTTAAGTGCTTCGGTGTCCTACCTTTTCCGGTAGCCATTATTTACGAGCGTGCTTGGCGGCACGCTTTGCCACCTTTCTGCCCCTGTTGGAGTTCAGCAGAACCGCCTCCTCTGCCGAGTTTCTCTCCCACTTTTTCCGCCTGTTGGGAGCCTGCTGATTGGCCATATTCTTAGCTTTAGGCTCAGATGAATTGGGCCTTACAAGGTCCTTCGAGCAGCCCGGTTTATCATCCATATTAGGGTCATTAGAGACCCTGTTGTCGGATTTAGTCGTTGCTGCCGAATTATTTGTATTTGCCCTATTGGGTATGTCACGCCCGACCTCTTGTTGCTGACGTGTAGGCCTTACCAGCGCTGTTCCATATCCAAAATTCACTCTGTAATTCTTTCGCTTGAGTAGGTCGGCTGAGATTGGGTCAATGGAGAGGGTTAGCTCAACAATACCACCCTTTATGACCCTATTCAGTACCTTCCAATACCCAACCGAAAGTTCACAGTTCTGGCCCTCAACTAGTCCAAGAAGTAAATCACTGGACGTGTCCTCCTTTTCGGGAAAGTATCCCACGAACACTTGGGCCTTCGGCACTTCATCTTCCGCCACTACTTTCAACACAGCATCGCTCCATGGCTTCAGAGTGGGGACGTGAGTCTCCAGCCACTGCGCTGTGTCTTTGTCGCGGCATACAAAACTGAGCCAACCTGGCTTATAGGAGCAACTAGAGAAACTGGGCTTTATTGTCCCTTTTCTAAGCTCCGCGATCTTGTACAAGACAGCTCTTTGAATGGAGTGCAGCTGTTCATCTGTCCATCTAGTCGCCGGAAAATCAGGCGGAATTACACCAATCTTTACGGTGGAGACTGCTTCTTTATAAGACGGCGCCATTTGTTTTTGCTGCTTCGCTGGAACCGTCAAGGCTGGCTTTGGCAATGTGCCGCCTTCAACCTTGCGAGGTGTGCCATCTACAGCAATCTCAGCGGTCCGTTTTGCAGGTTGTTTCGACCCTGGTGGCGTTGAGCCATCTGAGCGTACCCTCTTTCTTTTACCAGCGAGCTCTTTAACCTCTTTTCGGGCTTCGCGCATTGATAGCAAACAAAGTCGCCGCGCTGCCTCTGGGTCAATACCCTCGTCCAGGTACATCCTCAGGCGTTTTCGAGCAGCACCACATAGCTTCACTCTTTCAGTCGCAGGTTTCGACTGATCACCTGGAGCTTTCGTAACCTCATTCGCGGTACTAATAGGCTGGGAACATAAAAGTTCATCCTCCTCGTCCGTAGGGATATCTATGTCAGTGGTAGGACCCTGATGATCCTGAGACACGATAACCATATCCATAGGCTCAGCAAGGTTTGGACTGGGAACGTCCTTTTCTTGCTCGACTATTTTATTAGCGTCCTCAGTGACATTTAGGCATAAAACCTGTTGGCCAGTTGAGGATAGACCTGCATCGGTCTTTTTTTGCTCATTATTAAACTTTTGGTTGTTAAAATCCATCTATAAATAAATAAGAAGGGATTAAAAAGAACGCCTAGTAGCAGAGCCCTGTGCTACCAGGGGGCTAAATACAACCAGAGTTCGCCATGCCCTGGAGGCCACCGTTCGAAAACACACTAACGTAGTGCTATTCATCCCATAGGCACGGTTAGATAACACCGGGGATTACGGGTTTTTATCGAGTGTCCGCTCTAGATCCGCCATGTTCTGTTAAATAGCAGGGACACCTCGTGCAGGATGTGATACTAAACCACGCATGGACGGTCTTTGGAATCCTGATAGGCTGTGGCATTTTCAACAGATTTGCTGTGTGTACGCTTCAAGGACCCCTGTAGCACTCGCTACTTCGACCCTAATGGAATTAAAACACGATTGTTTTCCTATGGTAAACACAATTGTTTTGTTCTGATTTCTGAAATATTATAACATTCAACCGCATGCTCAGCTCCAAGGAGTGTGGCGGGGATAGAGAAATTATACCCCCCCTCCAGGCACGTAGCTAGGAAATTGTTTGTACACTCACAAGAACTATTCTATAAACGTTCAACAGGTATTTAAAAATATTATCGCTAAAATTGTTTCAATGGAATAAACAGTTAAATTACCAAAGAAATATATTTGTTAACTTTATGCCTGTTATTCAATAAATAAAGAAAACGGACTTTCGATAATAGTTAAAATATTCAGTTAAAATTGTCTATTTAAAACAAAAAAGTTGTTATGTTATATTGAGTATTGAAATAAACGAAAACAATCTATTGTTTTTGTCGATTTTGTCAATTAATTCTTCAACAGTGGCAAATAAACTAAAAAGTACAATTGTTTTAAACGAAAGGTAAGTAGTCCTTTTTAACTGATTTTCAGTTAATTTATTGTGTATATTCAGTAGTATTTACGGAAAAAATACTGCCAGTGTATTAATAATAGAAATCGCTTTTTCAGATAATTTTGAAACAAAAACCTGCCGCATGAAGTGCATTTCCTTAAAATGCATTCTTTTTCTAGTTTTTAACATTAAAGTTGTACTAAGTAGTTGACCAATAATACTGCACAGCATATTTTAAATAACTTTTTACTTATTGTGTTCCTTATTTTGCGAATTTTGGTGTCTATATCGCGAAACAACGCATTAATCTGTTTTATCAAAATCCGTCAAACACCTCAAATTTGTAAACTTTTGTGTCCTTTATGTTGGATATGCATCGTTAATGTCTAATTACGTTAAAATTTTGGCTAAATATTAATTTTTAGTTAAATTAAATAAAAAGAAGATTATGCGAAAACATTTTTGAAAACCGTGAAAAAATAAAATTGATTTATTTTATATTTTAAAGGACTATGGTAGCTAAAATTTGATAATTGCAAAGAAAAAGTCAAAAGTTTTAACCCTAGTTCACACAGAATAAATAAATTATAAAATAATTTATAATAAACCGATTAAAAAAATAAATATGATGCTTTATATAATCATACGAAATTTAAAATGAGTCTTAATATAGTTTTATCCGAGAAATGGGACCACTCAGGGAACTGCTGCTTTTAAAATATGTAGTTGTTTGGGTTGCAATACAGTTTCTTTATTTTTAATGTAAATGTCAGTCATTTGTAGAATAAATTTAATTTTTTACTAATCTTGTAGTTCATTTAAAAAAACAAACCACATCAAATGAATGTTTTATGATTTTACATTCTTTTTTACAATAGTTGTTTGTTATTTAAAAAATTAAAATAAATCAATGTTTGTTTATTTCTTACTAACATGTGGTTCATTTTTACTACAATTGTTAGTCATTTTTTGAACATTAAAAAACAAATGACAATGTTAGTCGAATTTACTGAAATGTCAGTCGTCAGATTAAATTGCATTCGAATAATCGTGAGCTACAATTTAATCCGATTTTACATAGCGTTATAAGTTCCCAGAAAAAACGCTGCTTACATGGAAGCAGGTTTGTAAGGGAATAAGCCCAAAAGAATCCCTTACAAACCTGCTTACATATGCCATGATTTTTATATGGCGAATTCCCACTTGGAAGCATTACTTTTTGGCATAATAAGCGCAGATTTTTGCGCTTACAAAAAGCTGTGATGTCATAACATGCTTTTAAGTCATATTTCATGTCTACATTATTACGATTAAAAGTAATAATATGCATATACATAATTTATTTTACATAAAATTCTACAGATATTAGTTTGTTTTGTTAAAATTTTTGACAATTGTACAATATACTTATTCTCTTTTTACCGCTCCATGTGCTAGCTTTTCAACAATAGTTAAATGACTAATTAATTTATATTCCATACTCGAAAATACCAAACGCAATCGGAAATCACTCGGAAAAATTGGTACAGTTCGTTTATTATTCACGACATGAAACTTTCTGCATTACAACCTGCATTCTTATAAGGGATTAGGGTAAGCTGCTTACAACCTGCATCCTGGTTAGGGAAAACAGTAAGCTCAAAATTTTTGTTGTTTATTTTTATACGAAAATTATTCGTTTATTTTGCTGCTTCTCAGTATTATGTAATGGTAAGCACTTACATCAGCGCATTTGTTATATCCTGCTTCTAAAAACACGAAAACTTTTTACTGGGTTTATACTAATATATACAAAATAAGATATAGTTGTATACGCTTTTTGATTGTAAACTTCATTAAAATTCGAAATAAGTAATTGCAGAAATAATTACTGTCAAATACGGACTTTGCTTAAACGTTATTAATCCTTTTAGAATTCTGCCACTTGCAAAAAGTTTAAGACTTTATAATTTGTAGCAAATTCCTTTCCATTTGGACATTTTATTTTATTCAATAAATGCTCTTGAATTTGATAAAAAAAAAAAACTATGAAAATGAAGATACAGCGAAGAAGACCATTTAATGGAATGTACTTACACCATTGAATAACAAACACGGACAAAACATTGAAAAAAATCTAAAATAAAAATAAAAAATTCCTAATGTAAGTTCTCTTTTTAGGGTTCCTACATCCTTTGTGTATAAGGCGTAGAAGTTTAAGAACCAGAGTGAAATCAATTCAGATGAAAAAAATTGAGGAAAATGTTGTGTATAAAGTTATACATAAAATGAGATAGACAATTAATTGTACTATTGTAATGATGTTATAAGTTTTGTAAAGTAATATTTTATTAAAACAAACACTTTTGTTTATTAATTTTTAAATTTTTATTTAATATTTATTTTTATAATTTATTTTAATAATTTTATTAGAACTGTTTTTTTTATTAATATTTTTAATCCAATTTTATAGTTATTTATAATAGCCAATTTTTATTTATAATTATATAATTTTAACTTTATACAAATAATATTTTTAATAATTGTTGTCAACTATTAATTTTATGATGTTTGCACGATGCAATTGGTAGTAATCAAATTTCAATACTGACTTTTGGAATAACCAAAATTCTGAAAGCGTAATTGAAAAAAGATTTTAACTAAAAAAAGAGCATGATTGTAAATGCACATTAAAGATCTATCATGAATTCGTATTCCATGTTCTCGTATACACAATATTCGTATATGAGTATGTTAACAATCACGATTGCGCAAGATCTATCATGCTTATATTTGTATTTAAAAACAAGTATTTAACTGTACGTAAATTAAATAAATAAAACAATAATGTGCATGTCCAATCATGTTCATTATAATTCTCTTATTGGTGTATAAAAAAGGAATATAAAATGAGACAGAAAAGTTTAAAACAAATTGAAAATATATTGTTACTAACCAATAAGCAAATGGAATTCAAAATATTATTGGTATTCACAACCAAACATCGGATTATATAACTAGTGTGACTCTACATGGTGTAATATACAAATCTATCCAAAATTAAATTGTGGTTTTTTAAATATGATATAATATCTAAATATATATTATTTTGTATTTTGCAATAAATGGGTATATATAACGTCGTTATTAATTGAATTAGTTTTAGCGTATTCTAAATGCAATATACAATTATATATTGAGCGAAACGCGATAATACGCAACTATATATGACATCATATTAAAAATTTTAGTCGAAGTTAATGTTATATATGATTGTATACAGGCGCGGTTTCAAGGGCGGGGAAATTGAAAATTCATCCACCCCACAGCAAAAGTTGTCGATATATTTTGCGATTTTCGGATCGTTAAAAATTACTGAATTGAACTACAGGTCATGATGAGCAAACAAAATAAAATTCCTGTTAATTTAGACTTTTTTTTTTAATATTTTACTTTTACTAATATTTCTTCTTCATTTTAAAATTTTAGCCGGATTGGCCGAGTTGAAGGCAAAGGTAAACCAAATTTCCCCTATAAAGAAGATGTTGATCAAATGTAGGAGAAATCCAGTCAAATCTTGAGCCAGCAATCAACTATTTTAAATAATGTTGCTGAAGCAAATGCTCTTTTTTAAATCACTTCTAGCATTAAGTGGATAACTTCTCGTGGAGAGTGATGTTGATTTGGACGAGATGAACAAAAACAAAAACCAACAAATCAACATGAAGCACGCTGTAAGCATTTATTTTTTCATTAATTTTAGTCACTTACACAAATATATAAAATTTTATTTTAGACTAAAACAATAATGACAATTTAGCGAGTATCTTTGAGCAATCTGTTTTTCTTTTTCACAATTATGATGTAAAAAACCATAAAAGTTCACTTAAAATGTATACTAATTTTATGGCAACTTTTTTTTTGGAAAGTTACAAAAAAAAAATTTAACAAGGGAATACTTTCTGACTAAAATTGTTTTGTATTTTTTCTTCCATATTTAAGATGCTGTTGACAAAACAGATGATGAGTTTGAAAATGAAATGAAATGAGTTTTTGTTTAATAAAAATTAAATAAGTAAGCGAAACTGTCACTCGAGACAAAAGCAAAACCCTGGTAAAAATTTTAATATGGAGTCCAATAAAATTATATCTTATTTGATAAGTTCCCATATATGAGTTCATACAAATATATCCGAAAAATGGTTCATCTACATGTATCTAATTAAATCAAATTAGATACAATTTGATATAATTTTATTCGAGATTTGTCCATTTTTTTTTTTAAATAAAACAACGAAATGTTAAAAAATTACTAAGAAAAAAATTGAATGTTTCAAAATTATATAAATAAGTTGTATTGTGTTAAAAAATGTACACATTTTTTTATTTGAAATTATATAAAATAAATCACTTGCAAATGATTTCGTTATAAAATTAATATGTTTATATGTGAAGCCATATCTAATGCAATTTAATTTCATATTGAACGTTACTGTATGGGATTATATATAATGATATATAAAATTACAGTTTAAAAAGACTTAGCATGTCACCATATATAATCATATCGATCATTATATATACAGTAGTGGTCAAAAAATTTGGAACTGAGATCGCAATTGTTGTTTTTATTGATTTATTTTCTTCAAATAGGTTAGGTCGAAAAGAGGATTCGGAGAAGGGAAATACTTCCCTAAACCGACTCAAGTCCCTGAGGACTTACACTTGAGCCAGAATGTCGGCTTGTTGTGCGCTCTAAACAATCGGTTCTATGTCCTATGTCACCTTACTATCCCAGGAACTCCGTCGCACTGACGAAACTCCTCAACTTCTTCCATCCTATGTTCTAAGATACCCCAATGTGGATATTGGGTCACTGGATAGTATTTCGACCCGGATCCCGGCAAATGCCGTGCATTCACAGCGATAGTGTTCCAAGGTCTCCTCGTCTTCCCCACAGGCCCTGCACACTTCCGAGTACGCCCTACCAATACGGTGGAGATGGGCCCAAAGTGTCGAGTGTCCCGAGAGGATTTCCATCAAAAGACTCAGTTCCTTCCTACTGAGATTCAGAATTTCCCTTGTCTTGTCCGGGTTGCCCCAGAGAATATTTGTAGTCCTGCCAACACCCGCATTTTCCCTGATGGTCCTATGCATGGTGTCAGCCCAGTCCACCAGATCCGCCTTGAGAGCTCGAAAAGGTTTAGCGTTCTCCAAAGTGACTAATTCCAGGGAAGATCCTCCCCTAGCCAAATCATTAGCCACTTCGTTCCCCGCTATACCACAGTGTCCCGGCACCCATATAATCTGAATGCGTCCCCGTGAAGAGAAATCGTTAATTTCCCCTTTACACCTGAGTATCGTCATTGATCCCACAGAGTCCGTAGATAAAGCCCGGATAGCCACTTCGTTCCCCGCTAACCCCAGTGTCCCGGCACCCATATAATCTCAATGCGTCCCCGTGAAGAGAAATCGTTAATTTCCCCTTTACACCTGAGTATCGTCATTGATCCAACAGAGTCCGTAGATAAAGCCCGGATAGCCGCTTGGCTATCCGTGAAAATCACAATATCACCAGTCAAGCCCATGATATTCACCTGCTTAATGCACTCCGTAATCGCGGTGACCTCAGCCTGTAGTACGGTGTTATGGTCAGGAAGACGGAAGCATTTGCGTACATTGAAGTCAGCGTTACAGAAGCCCAGACCCGTTTTCCCATCCAGTTTTGATCCATCCGTGTAAAAGTGGATCCTGAGTTGGTTCCTCAAGAAGGTCCCATTTAACCATGGTTGCCAGTCCGGGATTAACGTGTCACAGAGCGTCGTGACAGACCTCTCTGAAATCCTGTCGCAGTCCCATTCTGGGACGCAATATCCTGGCAATTGGTCCAAAATAGTACGGTGCCGGTAATATGGCCATTATTGTCCCATTCCCCGGTAGCCCTCAGCCGCATCATAGTCAATGCGGCCTCGTACTTCACCTGTACCTTAATTGGGCGAATTGCCAGAATAGTCTCGACAGCCCTGGTAGATGTGGTTCTCACTGCGCCACTAATGCCCAAACAGCATAGGCACTGTATCTTCTGCAATAGTCCCACATACGAGCCAAATCTCATCGATGTCCACCATACTACAGATGCGTACGTCAGTATAGGTCTGACAACGCTAACGTATAGCCAGTGTGTCATCCTGGGATTCAGACCCTATTTAGATCCTATTGCCCTTCTACAGACGGCCCACGATATGTGGGCATTCTTCACCCTTTCCTCAATATTGTCCCTCCAGGATAGTTTCCTATCAAGAACAACTCCCAGATACTTGACCCCATCGGAGATGTGAATCGTTTTTCCCAGGAAGATAGGTTCATCAAAATCAATGATCTTCCTCTTCCTAGTAAAAAGGCATATTTCGGTTTTGTCCGGATTGACATTTAGGCCCCTGGGCCTAGCCCAGTTGTACGCCAGTTCGAGTGCATAAGATGCCCTCCTACATAGATATCCAGGATTCGCCCCCCTTAAAAGTATCGCCACATCGTCTGCGTAGCAGACAGGTTGGAAACCTTCACTGGATAGAATCCTCAAGAGACTATTAATTCTTCAAATCACACTTAGTTACTAAACTTTATTTTTTTACATATTCTTCATACATTGTTTTATGTTAAACAAATAAATAAAATTAATTCCGTTAAATTAAAACAACAAAAAAATTAATAATAATAGATGTATTCAAAATGCAGATGTTCAAAACATTTGCAACTCTCATTACTCTTACTCTTAACGAAACAATTTATACTAACAAATGCTAGGATATAACGGTAATCGCATACCTTTTTAATATGAGATTCAGGCCGTTACATTTTTTAAACAAATTTATTATGATTATTGTTCTTTAATAGTTGTAATAAGATGTTGGAAGCATAAACATCGTAAGAAGCATTTTTGTAAAAAATGGCAGGAAATAATTACAGTTCTGATTTTAAATCAAAAGTTTTAAATGGTTTTCAAAATGGACTTTCCCAAAAAGAAATTTCTACAAAGTTCTCCGTTCAACGATTTGTTAATAGTGGTAACATTCGCACAGCTCATAAAGGTGGAAGACCCCGTAGTACAACTGTAAGAGAAGATCGAAAAATAAAGAATTTTTTTACGAAATATCCCATAGCAGATCCCAGAGAAGCTAAAAATGAACTTTTAATAGATGCCAGTCTTTCCACCATTAACAGAAGAGCCCGAGAATATGGTCTTAGATGTTATAGATGTACAAAAAAACCGTTTGTGTCGGAAAAAACCGAAAAGCTCGGCTTGACTTTGCACTGGATTCAACAGCAAAAATGTATTGTGGCCAGATGAGTATAAATTCAACCTCCGGGGATCAGAGATAAGAGCCAATGTTCGAAGACCACGAAGCGTAATGTTTAATCCCAGATACACAACCACCACAGTAAAGCACGGAGGTGGAAACGTTAAGGTGTGGGGGTGTTTTTCAGGATATGGGATTGGCCCAATTCACCGCATTACTAGCACAATGACGGCCACAATCTATAGAGATCTTTTGAGTTCAGTTATGCTTCCGTATGCTGAATGGGAAATGCCACTCTTATGGACCTTAAAGCACGACAACCACCCAAAACACACGGCGGGGGTTGGAAAACTTTGGCTGCAGGAAATTAAATTAATATCATGTCGTGGACGGCTCAATCTCCCGGTCTCAGCCCAATTGAGAACATTTGGATGATTGTAAAACGGAATATCGGCAATAAAGTATTCCGAAATGGTGATGAAATTTTTCGTCGAGTTGGAGAAGCAGTGGAATGAAATTTCTGACGATTATATTAAAAAGCATTGCCTCAATGCCTAAGAGGTGTTCCGAAGTTATAAAAAATAATGGCTACGCTAGATAATACTGAGCGTTAAAACCATTGTTCGTATTTCCTCTTAATTACTTTAAGAACACTGCACTATCGACTTATTTTGTTAAAACTATTTTTTTATTTTTAAGAAGTTATGAATAATTTTTTCGTGTTTGTAAAATAATATGCTATAACTGAATTTAATAAAAAACAAAAACTTATACCACAAATCTTTTTGATCAAAAAAATTATAATTACCTAAATCATGATTTCAGTTGCAAATGTTTTGAACACCACTGTATATGGATTATTATTATATACCTTATGTAGGTATATATGGAGTAAGATTAGGAGATATATAATAATATCAAGTACCGTATAAAAATTCTCTAAATAAAAATGATTTTAACCGTAATGTAACTTCAGCCAAGGATATAACTTCAGCCAAAGATATAAAGTAGCAGCAAATCAGTTTTTATTTTTTATTTTTTAACAGTTATTCAGTTAATTTATTTATTAATTAATTTGTTCATTTTATTTTTTTTATTTAATATCAATAAATTATTAAATTTCTTATTATTTAAAAAGAATAAAGGGCAACTTTTAGGATTTTTGCTGTAGAGATGACAAAATGCTGAATTGTCTAACTGACGATTAATGAAAATGTCTTAAAGATGATGACATTTCATTATTTAATCTTCACATATCACCTCATGCTGATTTGCCGTGCTGACATTTTTACATTTGTATGAAAATGTCAGCAGGCTGCTTTAGGTTTTTTGTATGGGAGCGGATCAGTTAGTCAGCATGGACAATGACATGTCACTAGGAAGTCATGAAGACGTCTTAAGGACATTTCCATCTGGGATAATGTCCAGTTGCTAAAGTGGGGCTGTTATCAACTAAAGGTGGTATCTCACTCATTATTTAACATATAAAATCAGTGTTGCCATATTTTGAATAATTATTTAAATAAGGAACTGTTTACAATATAGGAAGTTTAGACTGCCAAATTAATCTGCTTGATTAACGTTAATCCACCTTTATAATCTTCCTCGTTTAGATATGCATTTTTTGACAGTTAAAAGTTTAACTTGACAGCTAAAAGATTAACTTTGTCAGTTTAAAATACCAAGATGGCGCCAATAGTGATCCGAATGGGAAGGACCAAGTGTATCAAGTTCTTCTGAAAAGATTAATAAGTTCTATGAAAAATAGAATATTTGCTTGCATTAAAGCGAAAGGTGGTATTACAAATTATTGAGATATTGTTATTTTTTATTATTTTTGTAAAATAAATAAAGGAATTGATTGTTTATTTTTGTTAAACAAAGACGTTTTGTTTTTGTGCTATACAATTTGAACGCTTTAATATGCAATGTAAATGATTTTAATAACGGTATTTATAATTAATTTGAGTTTTGAGTAATATTATTTAATTTTTAGAAAGAGAATATATTGATACAAGTTCCACAAGAGATGATGATTATAGCATCCACTGTTGAAATTTTATAAAGCATTGACTTACAGATTGGCAAATGTGCTATAATTTATGAACGCACTGTAGTTTCTGTTCCATTTCCCTTTTTGCAGAAATTTTCGTAATACTACAAATAAATTTGAACTTTGGAAAAAAATTTAAATTGCAAATTTTTTTCATTCCTTTTCTGTTCAAAAGAAAAATATTTTTAAAACTATCTATAAAAACAACAAAAATAACTTCAAAAATTACTTTCGTTGAAACATAATACTTTTTTTCCTGACAAAAACTTAAAAATTAAGTTTTTGTGTGTAAAATCTGGTGTCTGCCAAAAAATGTGCTCGTGAAGGAAAACCCAGAAAACAGTCTTATCCAGAAAACAGTCTTAGTTGTTGCCAATACCGAATTTGTTGACAATAGAATTCTAGGGGTTACGACAACTATCGTAATGTTCAATTACATTTTTAGTTATGAAAGCTATTATTCAGTTGCCCAACACAATATTACATTCCAAATAAATGTGATTACGTTTCAAAAAAATTTAAGGGAACTTAAAAAACTTTTTCGATTTTTATGATATTGAACCGTGGTAGCGGCCTTCAGACAGATAGTCCTCTGTCATTTATTTCAATTAAAAAAAAATTTTTGTGTTTGTCTTTTCCGAGATTTGAACTCGGAAGTTCGGAGGAAAAGGCAAACTCTCTACCCACTACACCACCAACACTTACAAATTTTGAGTACTAAATTTGAATTAAATATTTTGTTAGGTAAACGAAAGTTGTATCAAATTCGTTTACCAATACTAATCATTAGTTGCTTCTAAATTGTTTTTTATACAGGTATAAAACTTTAAGTTGGCAACACTTTTTTATCTGGCGGCCATTTTGTCAGCTGTCAAGTGATTTATGCTTAGTTTGGTTTGGCATTCCAAATTGAGTAAATTTATTTTGAAAATCATGGTTCTGTTCGAAATACGTATCGCGCTTTCATAAGCGACGAAGCTCATTTAATTGAATCAATTGAACAACCATGATGTGCAGGAGCTGTGGTTTCAACAAGACAGCGCAACATGTCACACAGCTCGTGTCACAATTGATTTATTGAAGGAAAAGTTTGGTAACCGCATAGTTTCACATTTCGGTCCAGTGAAATGGCCTCCAATATCGTGCGATTTAACTCCGCTGGACTATTTTCTGTGGGGATATGTGAAGTCACTAGTCTACGTCTATAAGCCCGAAATGATTGACCACTTGGAGGACAACATTCGCAGCGTTATTGACAATATACGGCCACAAATGTTGGCAAAAGTCATCGAAAATTTGACCTCCAGATCAGACTACGTCCGAGCCAGCCATGGCGGTCATATGCCAGAAATCATAATTAAATTATAATGTCAGAAGATTATCTTTCGAATAAAATAAATTTCATGTTAATTCAAAAATTCATTTTTGTTTTATTTCATTTCAAAGTTCTATACCTCTGTAAACAATACAATCCACAATTCATTCGGTACTACTGAGCATCTAATTTAATGGCATATTTGATTGCGAATACCGTATTTGCAGTAACCACTTTTAACTATCGACAATTTTTTTTAAAAAATTTATAGATGGTACCAATTCTCTTGTATTATCATAAAGTAAAAGGTGGCTTTCTACCGTACACAATTACTAACCGAATTTTATTTGAAAAGGTGATTGGAAATACCAATAATTGAATACATTGATTATTTTTTAGTTCCTTTTCCCTCTTATTAATTTCCAGTGCAGAATTGTTGCTTTAGTAATCGATTATTGGTAGTTCCAAATAAAATAGCGTCCTATCAAATAAATTTGAATTGTTTTGACCGCATTCCAACCCATTCTTGCACAAAAAGAACAACAACGGCGCGAAAGTATTTAGAACAAAATCAAAATAGACAGAAAATCATATACTAACAATAAGATGACTTTATCTAAAAACTACTTCAGCAGAGTCCACAAAATCCAAAATAATTGCGTGCCACAAGTGCAAGAGATTAGAACACTTAAAATGAGCCGAAATCATCGGCCCTTGGTATATATCCTATATATGCCCGAAATGTGATTTATGTGATTCTGCATGAAATGCGTATGATATCAATCTGTATGATTTCCAAGATACCCAACCTATTGTGCTTTCATATGGAATATAACACTTTAAGATATATTATTCCGTTTGGGCTCTAGAGAATTATCTAAAAATCAGGTTCATCTTAAGGCCCCTTTCCCTTTTTGTAGGAGTAGGAAGCTCATAAGTACAGAAAAAGTGGTTAAAGTGTACAAGCGCTAAATATTATCCAATCTTCCTGAAATTTGGCACATAAATATTTTACATCACGTAAACTCGGGGCGTATGAAAATCACATATTTGGAAAAATGAAAGTCCCTAGGATGCATCTTGAATTTTTGTTAAAAAACCTTAAACTGAGTCAGAGGAAAAGTGGCCTGGCCAAACCAACCAAAGAGAGGATCTGGAAATTTGTTACGTAGGTACCCCATCACGAATAGATGTCTGCATTGACGGACTTTTGGATATTCCCCGCGAGAGGTTAGATAAATGGAAAATATCTCCTCTTTGGCTGCCTGGCCAAACCGCCAAAGCTGGAACATTAAATTCGTGTTTGGGTTTCTAATTAGGAGCAGACATCAGTATACAGCAGATTATACTAATGTTCCCTACGCAAAGGGGTTAAAACCTGAAGAGTTTTCCCACGGCAAAAGCCACTTATTATTTATATATTACTTTTGGCCTGGCCAAACCACCAAAGAGAGGATCTGGAAATTTGTTACGTAGGTACCCCATCACGAATAGATGTCTGCATTGACGGGGACTTTGGATATTCC
>CM037853.1:193649681-193855585 GCA_021234595.1 Delia radicum
TTAAAGAATCGAGTAGGTAATCTAGTAAGGAATGCGTTCTGCCCAAAATGCTTAATTACAAACCCGCTTACCTTTTTGGAAATTTTTTGCTGGGTGTATACTAATTTTATGGCAACTTTTTTTTTGGAAAGTTACAAAAAAAAATTTAACAAGGGAATAAATTCTGACTAAAATTGTTTTGTATTTTTTCTTCCATCTTTAAGATGCTGTTGACAAAACAGATGATGAGTTTGAAAATGACTTAAGTGCAAGCTTTTGTTAAATAAAAATTAAATAAGTAAGCAAAACTGTCACTCGAGACAAAAGCAAAACCCTGGTAAAAATATTAATATGGTGTCTAATAAAATTATATCTCATTGATAAGTTCCCATATATGAGTACATACAAATATATCCGAAAAATGGTTTCATCTACATGTATCTAATTAAATCAAATTAGATACAATTTAATACAATTTTATTCGAGATTTGCCCATTTTTTTTAAATAAAACAACGAAATGTTAAAAAATTACTAAGAACAAAATTTAATGTTTCAAAATTATATAATTATGTTGTATTGTGTTATAAAATGTGCACACTTTTTTATTTGAAATTATAGAAAATAAATCACTTGCAAATGATTTCGTTATAAAATTAATATGTTTATATGTGAAGCCATATCTGATGCAATTTAATTTCATATTGAACGTTACTGTATGGGATTATATATAATGATATATAAAATTATAAGGAAAATATTTTCAGTATGGCGTCACATATAGTTTAATAAGACTTAGCATGCCACCATATATAATCATATCGATCATTACATATACAGTAGTGTTCAAAACATTTGGAACTGAGATCGCATTTGTTGTTTTCATTGATTTATTTTCTTCAAATCACACTTAGTTACTAAATTTGTTTTTACATATTCCTCATACATTGTTTTATGTAAAACAAATAAAAAAAATTAATTCCGTTAAATAAAAACAACAAAAAATTAATAATAATAGATGTATTCAAAATGAAGGTGTTCAAAACATTTTCAACTCTCATTACTCTTACTCTTAACGAAACAATTTATACTAACAAATGCTAGAAATGATAACGGTAATCGCATTCCTTTTTAATATGAGATTCAGGCCGTTACATTTTTTTAACAAATTTATTATAATTATTGTTCTTTCATAGTTGTAATAAGATGTTGAAAGCATAAACATCGTAAGAATAATTTGTGTAAAAAATGGCAGGAAATAAATACAATTCTGATTTTAAATCAAAAGTTTTAAATGATTTTCAAAATAGACTTCCCCAATAAGAAATTTCTATAAAGTTCTCCGTTCCAAAATAAACGATTTGCCGCATTGTTAATAGTGGTAACATCCACACAGCTCATAAAGGTGGAAGACCCCGTATTACAACTGTAAGAGAAGATCGGAAAATCAAGAATTTTTTTACGAAATAACCCAAAGCAGTTCAAAAAAAAACAGTTCGTGTCGGAAAAAAACCGAAAAGCTCGGCTTGACTTTGCACTGGACACAACAGCAATGGAAAAATGTATTGTGGTCAGATGAGTCTAAATTCATACCTCCGGGGATCAGATGGACTACGAGGCGTAAAGTTTAATCCCAGATACACAACCGCCACAGTGAAGCTCGGAGGTGAAAACATTATGGTGTGGGGGTGTTTTTCAGGAAATGTTATTGGCCCAATTCACCGCATTACTAGCACAATGACAGACACAATCTATAGAGATCTTTTGAGTTCAGTTATGCTTACATATGCTGAATGGGAAACGCCACTTCTCATGGACCTTCCAGCACGACAACGACCCAAAACACACAGCGGGGAAAAGTTTGGCTGCAGGAAAAGGAAATTAATATCTTGTCGTGGCCGGCTCATCTCCCTATCTCAACCCGATTGGAAACATGTGGATGCTTGTAAAACGGAATATCGGCAATAAAGTATTCCGAAATGGTGATGAACTTTTCGTCGAGTTGGAGAAGCAGTGGAATAAAATTTCTGACGATTATATTAAAAAGCATTGCCTCAATGCCAAAAAAGCATTGCCTCAATGCCTAAGAGCTGTTCAGAAGTTATTAAAAAATAATGGCTACGCTACAAAATACTGAGCGTTAAAACCATTGTTTGTATTTCCTGTTAATTACTTTAAGAACACTGCACTATCGACTTATTTTGTTAAAATTATTTTTTTTATTTTTGAGAAGTTATGAATAATTTGTTTGTGTTTGTAAATAATATGCTATACTGAATTTAATAAAAAAAAAAAAAAACTTATACCACAAATCTTTTTGATCAAAAAAATTATCATTACCTAAATCATGATTTCAGTTGCAAATGTTTTGAACACCACTGTATATGGATTATTATTATATACCTTATGTAGGTATATATGGAGTAAGATTAGGAGATATATAATAATATCAAGTACCGTATAAAAACTTCTCTAAATAAAAATGATTTTAACCGTAATGTAACTTCAGCCAAAGATATAAAGTAGCAGCAAATCAGTTTTTATTTTTTATTTTTATTAATTATTTTTTAACAGTTATTCAGTTAATTTATTTATTAATTAATTTGTTCATTTTATTTTTTTTTTATTTAATATCAATAAATTATTAAATTTCTTATTATTTAAAAAGAATAAAGGGACAACTTTTAGGAGTTTTGCTGTAGAGATGACAAAATGCTGAATTGTCTAACAGACGATTAATGAAAATGTCTTAAAGATGATGACATTTCATTATTTAATCTTCACATATCACCTCATGCTGATTTGCCGTGCTGACATTTTTACATTTGTATGAAAATGTCAGCAGGCTGCTTTAGGTTTTTGTATGGGAGCGGATCAGTTATCTGCAGGGACAATGACATGTCACTAGGAAGTTATGAAGACGTCTTAAGGACATTTCCAACTGGGATAATGTCCACTTGCTAAAGAGGGGGCTGTAATCAACTAATGGTGGTATCTCACTCATTAGTTAACATATAAAATCAGTGTTGCCATATTTTGAATAATTATTTAAATAAGGAACTGTTTACATTATAGGGAGTTTAGACCAAATTAATCTGCTTGATTAACGCTAATCCACCTTTATAATCTTCCTCGTTTAGATATGCATTTTTTGACAGTTAAAAGTTTAACGTTGACAGCTAAAAGATTAACTTTGTCAGTTTAAAATACCAAGATGGCGCCAATAGTGATCCGAATGGGATGGACTGGATCAAGTTCTTCTGAAAAGATTAATAAGTTCTATGAAAAATAGAATATTTGATTGCATTAAAGCGAAAGGTGGTATTACAAATTATTAAGGTATTGTTATTTTTTATTATTTTTGTAAAATAAATAAAGGAATTAATTGTTTATTTTTGTTAAACAAAGACGTTTTGATTTTGTGCTATACAATTTGAACGCTTTAATATGCAATGTTTTGCAATGTAAATGATTTTAATAACGGTATTTCTAATTAATTTGAGTTTTGAGTAATATTATTTAATTTTTAGAAAGAGGATATATTGATACAAGTTCCACAAAGAGATGATGATTATAGCATCCACTGTTGAAATTTTATAAAGCATTGACTTACAGATTGGCAAATGTGCTATAATTTATGAACGCACTGTAGTTTCTGTGCCATTTCACTTTTTGCAGAAATTTTCGTAATACTACAAATAAATTTGAACTTTGGAAAAAAATTTAAATTGCAATTTTTTTTTTTCCTTTTCTGTTCAAAAGAAAAATATTTTTAAAACTATCTATAAAAATAACAAAAATAATTTAAAAAATTACTTTCGTTGAAACAAAATTCTTTTTTTCCTGACAAAAACTTAAAAATTAAGTTTTTTGTGTGTAAAATCTGGTGTCTGCCAAAAAACCCAGAAAACAGTCTTACCCAGAAAACAGTCTTAGTTGTTGCCAATACCGAATTTGTTGCCAATAGAATTCTGGCGGTTACGACAACTATCGTAATGTTCAATTACATTTTTAGTTGTGAAAGCTATTATTCAGTTGCCCAACACAATATTACATTCCAAATAAATATTATTACGTTTCAAAAAAATTTAAGGGAACTTAAAAAACTTTTTCGATTTTTCTGATTTTGAACCGTGGTGGCGGCCTTCAGACTGATAGTCCTCTGTCATTTATTCCAATTAAAAAAACTTTTTGTGTTTGTCTTTTCCGAGATTTGAACTCGGAAGTTCGGAGTACAAGGCAAACTCTCTACCCACTACACCACTAACACTTACAAATTTTGAGTACTAAATTTGAATTTAAATATTTTGTTAGGTAAACGAAAGTTGTATCAAACTCGTTTACCAATACTGATCATTAGTTGCTTCTAAATTGTTTTTTATACAGGTATAACACTTTAAGTTGGCAACACTTTTTTAACTAGCGGCCATTTTGTCAGCTGTCAGTGATTTATGCTTAGTTTGGTTTGGCATTCCAAATTGAGTAAATTTATTTTGAAAATCATGGTTCTGTTCGAAATACGTATCGCGCTTTCATAAGCGACGAAGCTCATTCAATTGAATCCATTGAACAACCACGATGTGCAGGACCTGTGGTTTCAACAAGACAGCGCAACATGTCACACAGCTCGTGTCACAATTGATTTATTGAAGGAAAAGTTTGGTAACCGCATAGTTTCACATTTCGGTCCAGGGAAATGGCCTCCAATATCGTGCGATTTAACTCCGCTGGACTATTTTCTGTGGGGATATGTGAAGTCACTAGTCTACGTCTATAAGCCCGAAATGATTGACCACTTGGGTGACAACATTCGCAGCGTTATTGACAATATTACGGCCACAAATGTTGGCAAAAGTCATCAAAAATTTGACCTCCAGATCAGACTACGTCCGAGCCAGCCATGGCGGTCATATGCCAGAAATCATAATTAAATTATAATGTCAGAAGATTATCTTTCGAATAAAATAAATTTCATGTTAATTCAAAAAATTCATTTTTGTTTTATTCCATTTCAAAGTTCTATACCTCTGTAAACAATACAATCCACAATTCATTCGGTACTACTGAGCATCTAATTTAATGGCATATTTGATTGCGAATACCGTATTTGCAGTAACCACTTTTAACTATCGACAATTTTTAAAAAAAATTTGATAGATTTTACCAATTCTCTTGTATTATCATAAAGTAAAAGGTGGCTTCTACCGTACACAATTACTAACCGAATTTTATTTGAAAAGGTGATTGGAAATACCAATAATTGAATACATTGATTCTTTTTTAGTTCCTTTCCCTCTTTTTAATTTCCAGTGCAGAATTTTTGCTTTAGTAACCGATTATTGGTAGTTCCAAATAAAATAGCGTCCTATCAAATAAATTTGAATTGTTTTGACCGCATTCCAACCAATTCTTGCACAAAAAGAACAACCAACGGCGCGAAAGTATTTAGAACAAAATCAAAATAGACAGAAAATCATATATCATCTTTTGACTAACAATAAGATGAATTTATCTAAAAACTACTTCACCAAAGTCCACAAAATCCAAAATAATTGCGTGCCACAAGTGCAAGAGATTAGAACACTTAAAATGAGCCGAAACCATCGGCCCCTGGTATATATCCTATATATGCCCGAAATGTGATTTATGTGATTCTGCATGAAATGCGTATGATATCAATCTGTATGATATCCAAGATACCCAAACTAGTGTGCTTTCATAAGATATATTATTCCGTTTGGGCTCTAGAGAATTATCTAAAAATCAGGTTCATCTTAAGACCCCTTTCCCTAGTTTTTAAAATGTTTATATAATAGAGTGCCTCAAAACAAGGGTTTGTCTTTTGTAGGAGTAGGAAGCTCATAAGTGCAGAAAAAGTGGTTAAAGTGTACAAGCGCTAAATATTATCAAATCTTCCAGAAATTTGGCACATACATATTTTACATCACGTAAACTCGGGGCGTATGAAAATCACATATTTGGAAAAATGAAAGTCCCTAGGATGCATCTTGAATTTTTGTTAAAAACCTTAAACTGATTCAGAGGAAAAGTCTCACCCTTAGTGGCCTGGCCAAACCACCAAAGAGAGGATCTGGAAATTTGTTACGTAGGTACCCCATAACGAATAGATGTCTGCATTGACGGGACTTTTGGATATTCCCGCGGAGAGGTAGATAAATGGGAAAAATCTCCTCTTTGGCTGCCTGGCCAAACCGCAAAAGCTGGAACTTTAAATTACGTGTTTGTTTTCCTAATCAGGAGCAGACATCAGTATACAGCAGATTATACTAATGTTCCCTACGCAAAAGGGGTTAAAACCTGAAGAGTTTTCCCCACGGCAAAGCCACATATTATTTATAGATTACTTTTACTCAGAAAAGCTTTCTTCAGCGAAGCCGAGAGTGGGACATACTGGAGAAAACCCCTAAGCCCGGCCGAGGGCCAGCTACGCAGAAAAACAGAAAAACACAGAAAAACTTTCCTCAGCGAAGCCAAAGGCCGGCTACGCCGGAAAATTTGTACATTTTTTTTGTTAAATTTGTTGAAAATTTTATTTTTTTGTAGTGAAATATACTACATTTTTGTTGAACCAAAATGTTTTCATTGAGTAATAAAGCCATAATGGCTTTATTTTCAAATAAAATGGGAAAAACACCTTCTGGTCTTATTTCTCTAAAAACGGTGAAATAAGACCATATGGCCTTCCTGCCCATGGCTTTATCGCACTGCGCCTGTCGGCCTGTTCCAAATCACTTTGATAAGAAATTTGTAATTTAAAATGTATGTCCAGGAGCGTGGTAAAAATAGAGGCTATATTAACAAAATCTATCCCATCTTTTAACCACTTAAGGGTGGATCTTGAAATATGATATGTGGGTTCCTGAACCCTCGTAGATATCCCCTTCGAAGAGATTTTGGAAATTTATACGAGGAGGCCCAAAAAGTGGTATGATCTGTATTATTTTGTATGGTATATGTGGTATGATCTGTTGTATTTTCTAATTCACTGATAAGTTATATTTTGGAGCGTTAATTAAGAACGGAGTAAAATGCTGGTTTATTTAGGAGATGTCTGCTCCTAAAAGCAGCTAAAGTAATGATCTTAAAAATTGATTTTACAATTCACACAGCATAGACCGTGGAATCTATGACCTAATAATTTGGTGCAGGCATCCGCTAACACTGGGTATTGCAAAATTTTACAGGGAGGGACAAAAAGAGAAAGTCTGCTCCTTAACGACCTCCACAAACAATTCAAACAATTTAAATTTATTTAAAAGTTTGAAATTTAAAATATTTTTTTTAGATGTGGGTTAATTTATTTAATATATCTATTGGGGTTTGTGTAAAAAAAAGAAATTCCACCTTTAATGACCTATGAATTTCATTTAAGCTAGAAATCTGAAACTTAAAATGGATAAACTTATTTATTGAAAACAAATTCCTTAAAAAATAATTAATTTCCCATCGAAATATATTCCGATATATAAAACTGTCAGTAACGAAGTATCGGGATTTAATCTCGTCAATCTTACGTTATGCCAACGCATAACCAACCGACGTCTTGCCAGCACTTTGCCGAGTGTATTTTTTGGCCGTGTATTTATAGTGTTCTATGTTAAAAAGTCAGCTAACAAAGAAATGGCCAAAACAAAATTTTTTTGTTAACGTCAAAATAAATTTTTAACATCTCTATTTTTATAAGGACGACAGAACACATACAACACTGAGTGCACCTTGTGAACAACCTAATTTTTTATGAACAAGGCAGCGACTTTCATGCACTGAAGGAACAAAAAAAGCCACTTAAAATCTGAAGCAAAAATCCAATATACACACTTTAATTGAAATGTGTACTAAGAATTCAAAAATATGCACTAAAAATAAAAAAATATGCATTTAAAATGTGTGGATTTTAAAAAATCGTTTTTTGCTCGTTTTGTTGTAAAAAATCGTTTTGTTGGTTTAAAAAGTAAATCTAATATGAATGGTCTACAAATGACAATGTTTAATTTAAATTTTTACAAAATGTTCAATTAAATATAAAATATGCCAAAATATGCATTAAATAATGCATATATAGTAAAATATGCAAAAACATGCATTATAACAAAATATGCAATAAATCGATGACGTTTTGTTGCAAATTCTATGATTCGGAAAAGTATTTGTTCAAAATCGATTTTGGGCTACTGACAACAAACATACATTAGCATTGGTGATTTTTTAGCAACTTAGCAGTTTTCGTGTTATATGTTACTGTTAAACATGTTCAGTTTGGTCTATTATTTAACCATGAATCGACTTACAAACGAACAACGCTTGCAGATTATTGAATTTTATTATCAAAAATCATGCTCGGTCAATTCTGGGGCGTTTATTCGGAATCTTGTGACTAAATTTCACACCAAATTTATATAATTGGACATTTAACAATCAACACGCATACGCAGAGTGCGGACAGATGAAAATATCGCAGCTATATCCGCCAGTGTTGTTGATGACCGTGAATTATCGATTCGGCGCCGTTCGCAGCAATTGGGCCTCTGTTAGATTAGGGTGTAAAATTTTTTAAAATGCAGCTGGTGCAAGAACTGAAGCCACACGACCTACCACAACGGCTAACTGTTGGTGAATGGGAGATGGCAAAGTTGGATGAAGATCCACTTTTTTATCGGAAAATTGTGTTCAACGCGGAAGCGTTTTTTTTTTTGCATTAATTGAACTAGTTAGTTCTTTTAGTTCGTATTTTGACAATTTTTTTCAATTATTTATATTGTTAATTTGGTAAATTGCTTGTTTAACAAATCTGCACAGTATAAGCGAAAATCCCAAATGAACGGTTAAAATTTAGTTAGTTAATTTTTAGCCGTTCTTTTGGGATTTTCTCATATATTTCGTAGATTTCTTAAACAAACCATTGAATAATACAACAACATAAATAATTGAAAAACATTTTCGAACATACTTATGAGCACATAAAACGAACTAGTTCAATAAATGGAAATGTACGAAATGAACTATGAACTAGAATGACCAACTCTAATTTGCATGGAAGTCGCTGCCCTGTTTATCAATATTAAATGTCTGAGTTATGAGCATTATGCTCTGTCATTACAAGTTTCAAAACTCTTTCAGTCCTGTTTGTTTTTAATTGTTACAATCGGAAGCAAAAGAATGTCAATTATAAGAAAAAAGTATTTTTAGAATAACACCGATGAAATGCTGTAAAAGGACATTACATAATTTTTATTAACTACACTCGAAAAAAAGTCAGTAAAGTCAGCAACATTTTTGCTGGGAGGATAATGCAAAAAAATTTCCAAATATCAAAAAATAAAAAATAGTAAATTCAGTTGATTTTAGCAAATATTTTGTTGATATTAGTAATTATCCTGCAAGGATGCTCAAAGCAAATATATTGATGACTTGACTGACTTTTGTTTTTTGAGTGTAGTTAATAAAAATTACGTAGGACCATTCATTCACAGCATTTTGTTTGTGTTATTCTAAAAATACTTTTTTCGTATAATTGACATTCCTTTGTTGTTCTATTGTTTGTATTCATTTATTTCTATTAATATTGAATGTTGAAAATTTATTTTTGTTTAAAGGAAGAAAATATTTTTTTTTTTTGGTAATCAAATTTGAGACAAAATCATGCAGTGATTGTCTAAATAAAAATGTGTTTAAAATTGAACTTTATTAGTTAAAAATGTAACTAATCTGCCTTTCAAAATTTTTGAGATTTTTTCTTAATTTTTATAGGCTTTAACAATTTTTTAAAATTGTATAATGGGGTTACTGCCCAGTAAATTTGCATAATTGGGGTGCGCCGATAAATATTTTTGTGTGGAAATTGGTTGAAGTAACATAGTGTCCACACCAGATATTAACTTTAATATTTTTCTGTCAGCACACTTCAAATTCAATCGCAGAAAGAATTATATTACGTGTGACCATACATTGCTGTTACTGTTAGTATTATATCTGATATCAAAATAGTGTTGTATGAAAAATCTCTAAACAACAATGTTGTCAAAATACACACACATATATACATAAAAGATTGTAAACAAAGAAATAAGTAAAAGTTAAACGCCTAAAATTAAAAAAATCAAGAAGAAAAAGTGTATTAAACATCGGTTAATTGTTATAAATCAATTTAAAGTTATTTTTTAATCGGATAGTTGAAAATTTAATGAATAAACGGACGTCTTTACTCAACGGGAGACAGAAAATTATGAGAAGACATGATATAAATATGAATACGTGTTCTCCACCCTTAACATTAATATGAACATAGATAACTTAATTTTATTGGCGTTATTGCACATATTATATCCAACTTAATATCTAATATGGACTCCGTGTAATGGCTCTCAAACGATACTTACACTCAAAATAAAAATCTTTCTCATATTTATGAAAAACTACATAAATATTATGAAAACCTTCATTGTTTTTCGTGCAATGTAACACTTCATAAATATGATAAGACTGTTTCATAAAAGTTCAAATTGAAGACAAACTTCATTTATATTTATGAAACGTTTCATAAATATGAAGAAGTTTTATATCTTTTCATGGAATGTATCATAAAAGTTATAAGACGATTTATTAATATGATGAAGAAAATTCATAAATACTTATGAAATGAAAAATTTTCTCTGGTAGCGTACAAACAAAATAAATGCTACAGCCAAAGACGAAATTTTATTTTCAAAACTTTATCTTTAAAGCCCAATATTTTTGCAACTGTTATACAGAATTTATCAAATTTCAATTCAGACCATATCAGTTACCATTAATTTTTATTAACATTCAGAAAAAATAAACTAAGTAGACAAATTTCATTTTGAATTTAAAAGCATTTATTCACGTTAAGAACTTCCCGTTTCTACTGAAATTTATAAAAATTAAGTTTATATGAAAATTATTCAAGTTCGAGGACATACTCTATATTTATTTATTAGGATATTGTCCTAACAAATAATCTATAGAGTTTTTGAAAGAAGTGACAATCCCATGCAAACATCAAACAATCATCAAGTTATCCCACTAAATGAGAATTTGTTTTGTTTTATTTGAAAACAAGATGTAAAGGGAAGTTAACTAAGACCGTACTTTGTCTTTTTACAAGTTTGATATAATTTTTATTAAAAAAAATAAAAATTAGGTTGTTCGACCTATAATTGTGCAATGAAAATGAAAAGATGGGAACCTAGAAATTCCCGAAATAGATCTATCAACACCTTTCTGAAAGTTGCCAATTAATAAATTTGAAAACAAAAACTCTATAGATTATTTGTTAGGACAATATCCCAATAAAGAAATATAGAGTAATGAATAATTTTCATTTTCATTGCACAATTAAAGGTCAAAAAAACATAGTTTTTATTTTTAATAAAAATGTAATCAAACTTAATTAAGTGTATATTTCATTTTGAATTGTCAGTTTTGAGATCACAATTCAAGTGTTACACACAAAAAAATAAAAACCCATTTCAATTACGAAAACCACCGATTCAATAACTTTAATTGCTGGAATTCTGGCAACAACGAAAATTGCTAATTCAATTAAAAATTGATAGATCTTTAATTGAATTATTTTTCAGTTAAATAATAACTCATTTCATTAAAAAGTGATCAATATTGTACAACTTCCCAAAAACCAAAAAAAAAAAAATTTTGTTGCCATACCAAATGTTTTTTTTATGGAAGTGTTGTTTCCATATCAAATGTTTTTAACAGCTTGAATTTTATAACATTGAAATTAAACTGGCATGAAACTCGCATTTGTTTAGCAGATTTATAAATTAGTAGTGTTGCAATTAATCGTTCATTTTGGTGACTCGGTCATTATCGTTTAATTCGCGTCAGTGAACTAGTTCTTTCAAGTCGTTCAATTGTTCTTTTTTTGTTATGACCTGTGATTGAGCTGCATGTTGTGAACTGTGACATTCGTTTGACAATGTAGTACATTAAGGCTGAATTAGTTTGTACGTTATGTTTCGTGACGAATCAGCTGATTTGTTTTTGATGTATGAAAATGAGTATGTGTGGTTAGTTTGTCTGAAATGTAACGTTGCGTGACGGACGAACCTGTTAAAAAAAGAATTTTCTCTACTACTTTAAGTGACAGCAAAAAACGGCTGATTGCTCTCACATAAAAAAAAACTAAACAACCAATACAAAAACATTTTTGTTTAGTTTTATCAGCTAAATTGTACAAGATAACATAAAAAATGGTTTTGTGATACATTATGATAATAATATTACAACTACATTTGCAACTACTCAAACAATTACTATAGTCGTTTAGCCAAAGCTGCTATGTTGTTACGGAACAGACTAACCACACAAAACAGCCATCCGGAACGGCACGTTACAGAAACGTCACGGAACGTCAAGACTAATGGAGCGTTTATTCATGTTTTACGCGTTTTTCACAAATTTTACTGTACATAGAAAAAAGCGCTATAAAATTGAGACTTTTCTAACAAAAATTGATTTATTTTGTGTAAAAAACATTTTCTTTTTATGACTTTAATTGTTTTACCTAATTTGGAATAACATTATTACTATTTGGGGGAAAAAAAAATTGCTCTTGCAAGCAATTTGATTGAATTTAGATGCAATTGTTCTATGAATAAAAATAGCGAAATGAACGATTGAGCGAAAAGATCGAATATCGGTGAACGCTTCATATCGTTCCATTTAGTGAGTCATTCAATTGAACTAGTTCGTTCATGAACGACACAACTCTAGAAATTAGTTTTTTCTTTCTATTGAAGCGTAGGGGTTATGGAAAAATATAATTAAGTTGAATTATATTCAAGTCCATATATAACTCTATATTTTATATATAGTAAAGCGTAGCACGAGTGTCTTGCAAGACATTCCCAAGACATTTTTGTAAACAATTTTTTTTTTGCCCAAATAATATTAAATCTTGAAAATTAGAAAAACATGGAAACAATTAAAGTATCCCATGAAAACAATAAAAACTTTTTAAGTGTACTAGTCTGTTTTTTGCTCTTTTAAGTATACAAACCGTCAAAAGAGGCATCAAAGCGCGCAAGATATTATTTTTTTAAAACATTCATGCTACCTTTTAATATATAGTAAAATATAATTAAATATATTAAGTACAATTGTATACAGGATCATATCAAATGTTATATGATTTGAAACAACCCAAAGCTATATACAGATTTGCTTTAACATAAATGTTTATATGACTATCCAAATATTTATAATGAAGCATTTAATTGTATAACATTGTATTTGAATATATAAGAACTTTTTTACTTGGCCATAGATACTTTTCTTGTGGCAACTAATTTATTTAAAAAAGTTATATTACAATTTTCTAAAAAACTCAACATCTCAAAAACATTAAATTAAAAAAATTGTTAGATCATGAAGGAAAATCGACGAACAATAACAAATTAAATTAATTTTTTTTAACTTTTGTTCATTAAAACGTTTTATGTATCGTTTGAAGCTTCCGTAGGGATTAACATATGTAATAGCAAGAAAATGCCGCTTTTATTTTATAAGGGAATGTTCCCGTACACCTGGTATTTTGGGATTTATAAAAAAAAAAACTAAGTGCAATATTCCATATCCATATCCACTTTAGGGAACATAACGAAAATTTAATTTTTCACATTTTTTTTTTATTTATTATATTTGTTTATTTTGTTTATTTAATCAATTTGATTTATTGAAATTGTGAATAAAATTCTTACCGTTTGCAAAAATACGACTTAGAAAATTCTTTAAAACTTGTTTGTCATTTATTCACTTCTTATGTTTAAGAAAAATTACACTATATAGTGCGTTTTGTTTTTTTAAATGACACAATTAAATAGAACACAACACTAAAAAACGTACCGAGAACAGGCCCTTAATGTCAACTTATTAATTGCGGAAAACAAACAATGTTTTTCGCTTGTTGTGAACCATGCTGAAAAGCTGCTTAAAATATACAAGAATAATTAAAGTAATGCATAAAACATTTAAAATACTCTAACTACTTTAAACCCATTAAAAAATTCAAAAATAAGATAATATCTGTGTCATTTTCACAAAATTGCTTAAATCGAAATTTGTAGTTTTGAGTTATTAAGCTATTTGTATAAAATTGTTAAAATTTAAATTTGTTAAAACTTTTTTACTATATGGAATTTTAAAAAGAAGCATTTACTATCTATATTAGGGCGGGTCGATTTAAAAATCGCTCAACGTTCAAGGAAAGTCGTATTCTAGGGATCAAAATAAGAAACTTTGCCGAAGTAACCATACCTCTAAAACGAATATTGATGTCCCGTCTTTTGACCCGTCAAATTTTGAAAAAGCCCACTTTGATATTTCAGAAAGTAGGAGGAATCTCTCCAAGATTATGGGAGCTACTTCTTCTCCGGGAGACGCGCTAGCAGATTAATGCATAAATCATCATTCTAGGTGAACGCTAAGGGGTTAAAATTTAAGTTGAAGGAGGTCCTTTTTAGCCGTGTTTTTATAGCAAAATGTACAAATCTCGGGATATAGATATTTCAGAAAGTAGGAGGAGTCGTTCTAAGATTATGGTCTCTATTTGTTCTCCGGAAGACGCTCTAGCAGATGAATGCATAAATTATATTCGATTGGGTTGGACTCGATTATGGGTGAAAGTGGGATTTTTCAAAATTTGACCATACGGGTCAAAAGTCGGGACATCAGAATTCGTTTTAGAGGTATGGTTCCTTCGGCAAAGTTTCTTAATTTGATCCCTAGAATACGATTTTCCTTGAACGTTGAGCGCTGAGCGATTTTCCTTGGACAATGAACTCGTTCAATATGTTAAAGTTGTAAACAATTTAGGGTTTATGATAAACTCATTACTAAACTGCAAAAGTCACGTTGACTTCTCCATAATTAAAATATACAACGTGTTGAGAAAACTTTGGTACTCATCCTCATATGTTCCTTGTGATGTAAAGCTTAAATAAGTGAAAACTTTGATCGTACCTATCATTACTAATGGGGCTATTGTATATGGAGACATTGATGCTACGTCAAAGGGGAAATTGCTAATTGTAATAAATAATTGTGCAAGATACGTTTATAATAAACGAAAATTTTATAACATATCTGAATTCGCTATTAAAATTTTGGACCGTAGTTTGACATCGTACTTAAACATACGTAATTTAATCTTTTTACATAAAGTTATTTATACACAAGAGCCAGATTACTTATATAATAAGTTGATATTTGCAAGATCTACCCGTACGAACAATATCATTATGCCTGTTAACAACTATCTTTCGTTCTCTAGAATGTTCTTTGTCAATGCTGTAAAATTGTGGAATGATTTAACTAATGATATCAAAAACGAACCCCGTGCTTTGTCTTTTAAATTGGCAGCTACTAGGACTTTTTGTAATTAAATCTTAATTTTAATTTTCAAACTTATAATTTCTTTATTTTTTATTGTATTTAATAAGTGATTTTTAATTAAATATTAAATTTGTTTTTTATTTGTTAGTTTGTACGAGTAAAACTATTATTATTTGTATTAAATTTAAATCGAGTCATCATTAGTTGTAAGTTATATTTGATATATTAATTTAGAATTTTGTATTGTTGAGATGCTATAAGAGATTTAAAGTCTTATTTGTATCAATGAAATCAATAAATTAAATTAAATTAAAAAAAAAAAGAAAAGAAAAGTATAAGCGATTTTGAAAATATATCAGATATATCAGCGGTCCACTTTAGCAAACAAACATATCATTTAATTGTTTTATGGAAACCATTATTTTTATTAAAATGGCGAAGAAAATTCCTACTGTTTGTAAAAATCCGACTTGGAAAAGTCTTTAAAACTTCACTGTAATTCCCTTTTTATATTTACGAATAATATAAAAATAAAAAAATGCGACTTGGAAAAGTCTTTAAAACTTCATTGTAAAAAACATGAAAATTGTTTGCACTTACGTCGAAATTTTTTTTAAATAGGGAAAGCGAAACCTAAAGTTAGTGACTGTAGACAGCTTTGACATTTCAGTATTAAAAAAAGAAAGGTCCTCTTTAGGGAACAGGCCATTTTAGCGAACATTGACTTATAAAAAAGTTTAGATTTTTTTTTTTGCAAAAGTGGTATTAAAATTTGCACTAAGACGAGGTAGGGAGAAAAAGTTTCGGTGTATTTAATTAAGCACGCCATTAGTTTTTCATGATTTTGATCTTATTGTCATAACAGTTAGTTAAATTTGAGCTTTGGCGAGTCTATTAATTTTGTTGCAATACGGAATAATTTGAGTCCACATGCGCCCTAAAAACTTTAAAAATAATAAATTAAAAAAGTAGGGTTAAGGTTTTTAATGTTGCCAAACCCCCAGTAATTCTGCATTTTAGCGGTGTAATGCCCTAAGTAGTATTTTAATCTAATTCGGGAGCGGGTAGGCGCAATAACGAAGTGTTTGCTAAACACTGTGTGAATTACTATTGCTTAAGAATTGAAAAATTAAAATTCAGATGTTTCTTCATGTACTTATAAATTAAAATTTGTTGGTAAAATTTAAGGAGAATATTTTTGGTAAGTTGATTTTTCTTTCAATAAACATACTGCCAGCAGAATTCCAAACATATCATTAATTTTCAAATTTATTTCTAAATATAAATTCCAAAACTTCATAAGAATGCAGGTTGACACCCCCATCTTTTTCGCAGATATTTTTATATTAATTATTTTTAAACAAATATTGCCAGATTAGACCTAAAAGCAGCAGAAAACCCACCACATTTATAAACAGTGGAAAAGAAAAGTTTACTGATTTTTTCGCTAGATTAATAAAAAAATGTTACGAGCAAGTCGTTTTTATCAAAAACACATTTAAAATGTTTAATAAAAATTACTTAACATTTATATAATGAAACAATTTAAGATTAGCCTTAAATTACACTACTCGACAAGGTTTTTAAGCTTAATTTAAAAAAAAAATTCATTAAACTAATTTCTAATTGTATGATATTTACTTTGTCATTTTGATTGACTTTGTGTCAAAATAGATATTTTAAGTGATTTTCAAATTCGATAATACTACGAGACGAGCACTCCGAAGTAAAAAAATTTTGTAATACAACTTTATACTATTTAATATTTCAGTATAAATATTTATATAGTCATATGCTATAGCATAAACAGTTGTACTTACTTGTATATAGCATTGTGTTTGTATATGTGGCTATATATAGGAATATATTGTTTTATATGGTCTTGTATACAACACCAGTCGACAAAAGAAAATATTTTCTCAATGCAGAAATTATGATTCTAGGCATCGAAAAACAATAAAATATCCATTCCCAGCTTTTAAAGTTTTTTGTTACGGTTTCACGGTTTTACGTCTATATGTAAATTGGGGTGATTTTACGATCTCTACTACGTCTACACAAGCTGCAACATCTCGCCTTTTTATTTGTTCTCCGTGCTCTGAATGTATTTATCAGCACATTTTTTGGTAGCAACAAAAATTAGTTAAACATTAGTTCAAAATAAGGTTTTTAACTAAAATTTTTGCTGAAAACGAAAATTCAGAAAAAATAGCTGCAAGTTCGTTAAATATTTTAAATAGGCGTTTAACAAGTTGTTCAGTTAACATTTTTTCGAGTATTTCTCAGGATTGTGAATTTATATTTTATTTTGCGAACATATGTTGATTTTATGATAGTTATGACCTAAAAAGCTAATTGAAGGCAACCTGCTAATCTTTCCCCCTATATTATAAGATATTAAATTAATTCATGTCTTAAATGTTTTGCTAAAGATTATTTCGCTGATTTTTAGCCAATGATTTTGCTGACATTAACATGTTTTTTTTTTTTTTTTTGCAAGCATCGTCTTGACTAGAAACTTTCTGACTTCAGAACATTTTTTTTTACTAACTTTTTTTTGAGTGTATATAAATTGGTCTTACAAAATATTTAAGTTATTCAGTTTTACACTTTCTCTAAAATTCTTTTCTTACGCCAACAAAAAAAAAAAAAAACGCCTATCCTGGCCCATAGTACAAAGTAATAAAAAAAGATTGAGATTATATCGACCAATTTAGAATGTCACGTCCTTCAACCTCTACAACTAAGAAGACCTCACTATGTCTCTAAACAATTGATTATGTATTCAAATTCCAAGAATAAGCAAGTTCCCGGCAACTAGATCAGGGTTGGACAGTGTAATTAACATTTAAAATTTGTTTTGTACAACAAGAAATAATTAATTAAATAAAATATTGTTCACAGGCAACAAAAATTAACATTTACTTAGATATTAAGAAAATATTTCCCCTAGTGGATATTCTTAATGTTTGTGATTATTTATTTTAATTATACTCCCTCCTTCAGAACTTATTCTATATTCATGCTTTAATGAATTAAAAGAGCTCTTAAGTAGTCGTGTGTTCTTCTTAAAACAACAACGGTAACAACAAACAAATGTATGTAGGTAGGTACACCTAGAGGTATGAGTAATATTTAATTATGTAATCTTATAACTCATACGTACCGTACAGTTGCACAGTGGAGTGTTTAAAAAAAAATGGTAATAAGTATAGAACTTCTATACTACTGGCGCAATTCACATATGAGGAGGAGTCATAGCAGAGGACCCAGACTTTTAGAATATTGTCATTTGAGACACCCTGTGTTTACACAGGGTGATTAATATGACACTAAAATTGACCACCTTGCCTATATAAAATACTTTAAGTGCTTGCTACTTTAATTGTGATAAGATATCCCTTATAACTAAAAAGATATTTGATGTTAAAATTAATATGTTAATTTGTCGCCTTGATTTTTGTTTTCGGAAAATATCTTTTTTGTTGCCAAACCAAATCAAAAAAAAAATTGTAAAATTACTAACACATTCAGAAACTAACTTCAGAAAGATTTTTAAATTATCTTTAATAGTTTAGCGGTGAAAAATGTTCAAATTCAATATTAAAAAAAAACCCAAAAAATCAGCAATTTTCTCCGAAAATTTATCTTAATTCATTTACGTTTTTCTCAGAACTTTGTTAATAAATATTATTACTATTTTTTAACCGTTTCTAAAAAAATGGACTTTAAGAATGGCTGTGAATGTAATTTTATTTACTTCTGGACATGCACTCTCCACCCAGCATTGGTTGACAATGGTACATTTTAAAACAAAAATTTGACTTTGCAAGTGTTCCCACCATTTTCCCTGAGGATTTTAAATTAATTTTAATTTGAAATAATAGGTCAATATGGTCTGAGCAACTCCTAACACGCATAATTCAGAGCTAGAGAGCAGATTTTGTGTAAAAAGTATTTTTTTATGATATCATCATATTTAAATAATATTTTTGAAACTTATCCTTATTATTTTAAACTAACGATACTTTGAATTATAAAAATTGTTAAAATCATTTCAATATCATTAATACAAAAAAATCTTATTTAACTTCAAAGTTTTAAAAGGAAGTTAAAAAAAAAGAATATATTTTGCTAGATTTTCGGCAAAAATGTTAAAGAAAAAATGTAAATATTAATTGTTTTTTATAAATTTATAAAATAAAGAAGTATTTACATATTCAGTGATATATAATATGTCTACCTTTAGTCTTGTTAAAGGTTTGAAAGTTAAACCTCAAAACCTCTTTCTTAAACATAGGCAGGTGGTGCAGGTGTATGCATAATAATTTTATTTTATTTGTTTGTTTTTACCTCTTAATACATTTTGGAAAAAAATATATAGTTCAGAAATCACAAACTTGCCTGAAAGAATTCTGCTAATGAAAAAGGAACAGGGATATGTTTGTTGGAGAGGGTTGGATAGGACCAAAAGCAAAACCGATGGCGCTCAGGCAGCAAATTGTACAAATATGAAAATATTATTGTTAGGTAAGTAATACCATTAAACAAACTAAAATAAATTCGGTGTAAAAATAATTTTGTTTTAATTTTCAGATACCACAGTTTCAATGTAACGTTTTCTATATACTATTTACAAAACTATATTATTTATTTTCTACAAAACAGTATAAAATATCAAAACTTAGGAGATTATTAATTTCGGTTGCTTCGGTGTCATCCTTTTCAATTTATGTGCATATCTTTGGTAACTATTTTGTTCTCATATAGTACAATACTGGATCCGATGACAACAATAAATGTTGCATTATATCTGAATTTTAGGGCTAATTTCGAGCATTTTCGTGTGTTATATATGTCTATATTGTTTTACATCTCGGTGTCTAGCTTCCGGTGCTTCTTCAGTTAATTCTCCTAATGGTAGTGCGCTGTTTTCTATGATATATTTTCCATAAGAAAGCACTTTATGCACTCTTGGAGTTATTGGTCTCCATGGACATAAAGTCGATATCAAAGTTTGAGTTTCACCTGTAAATGGTTTGAATTTTTCTGTATTAATTGGCTTTTTGCCGTTGATAACAAACAATATTAGTTTTAAACGTCTAATTAAATGTTTATCGAGACCAGTTATTTTAGAAGTAGTTTCAGGATCTTCACAAAAAAAAAACATCTTGCTGTGTTACCATCATTTGAGCGAAGAGGCTTATCAATGACTAATCTTTGTTTTTTAAATTCATTCGGAATTCTTGTTTTATCTTCTTTTTTCATACTATATAGATCAGTATTATTTTTGACGGCAATGTTCATATTTCCTGAACTACTTCTGTATTTCATAAGCAAGATGTAAGCAATATTCCATAAATCTAGTTAGGGCATGAAGTGGTGAAATTCCATATTTCGAGAGCATCTTCATTATTAGGGGATTTAATCTGAAGTTTCTTGAAATTCTGCTGTAATGACATTTGCTATTTTTCCATCAATCATTGTTAGATTCAGTTCAAATGACACTTTTATGACACTTCCAGATAATATTACTGAAACGGGTGACAAAGTTTTATATTAATCAGTTTTTTTGGTTTTTTCTTTATCTTCCTTTGTATATATTCGAATCGAATTGGCCGATATAACAACTTGGACCCAGGTGTTGAATTTTCCACACATCTTGATAAGTTAATGATGATTCTTTATATAAGCTCATTCTTAATGGTACTATCGAAGTCATCAAAACCGTTGAAAATTTTGTGTTACTTTCACTTTGTTGTTCATATTTTGAAAATCCAGATTAACCATCACATCCCCATTTGCATATCAATGGTACCTAAGAGTGTTTGAATGTGTCTATTTCTTCTTTAGAAAAGGTGGATATGAGTCTTGATGCTGTATTCTCAAATATTCTCAGAAATAGGTGGCAACACATTTTAATTTGCTGCATTTTATGAATAAGTAGAAGGCATTGAACCCCATCCTTTGTCCATAAACGCCTTTCTTAATTCATTGCACTTATTTCTACTAAAATTCATATTAAGACTAAGCGGCAACGCATCTTCGTCCGTGAACTCAGTATCCGAAATTGGAGTTGGAATACTTTCTATCATTCTTTTTAGTCTTTTGGAGAGGCTGGACATTCACAATTTTGGCAGCTTCTTTCGGCTGGATTTTTGTTAATACCAACTTAAATGATTCTTTAGCAGATTAGCAGGATGCTTGCTAATAAGATCTTCTGGCCTTTCCTTTTGTGTCCTTAGGTGCGCCTCATCGTAGTTCTTACTAGGGCGTCCAGAATTTTTTTTATCTATTTCTGTGTTTATCTCCGTAATCAAATAATCTTCGTGGTTTCTGTTGAGTTTGGATAATGCGTTCTTGCATTTTTCTTTTTTATCCTATTCTGGTGACAACATTCTGATTTACCTTAAGACCATATGTATGATCAATGACATATACAAGTTGAGTAACCTTCTCTTTTAGATTGACGGCTCCCGTTAAATGTTCCCCAATAAGCTTACAGAGCCAATAATATTTCAATGTTATTTCCAATATGACAAAGGATTAACTGATTTTAATTGTAGTCATCGTGGCTTCATATGTATATGTATAAATAGGAAAAAAAAACTCAATGTCACTAATCCCACCCAATAAAATAAATATATACGGAATATTACTTGTTTTATTTTATTTCCCTTCATGTAAGTTTGTGGTTTCTGAATGATATATATTTTTCCAAAGTGTATTAAGAGGTAAAGAAAACCACGTAAAACAACATTTTTGTGCATTCACCTGCACTACCTGCATATGTTTAAGAAAGCAGTTTGCTTAAGGTTTAACTTTCAAATGCGATATAGTAACATTTAGCAAGATTACAGATAGCCATATTTTATATCAATGAATAGGTAAATACTTCTCTTTTTGAAAATGTATAAAAAAAAAATATGCCGAAAAACATGCAAAATTTAAAAAACTGGGTTTCTCTTATTACCTTTTAAAACTTTGAAGTGAAATAAGTTATTGAAATGATTTTAACAATTTGTATAGCTCAAAGTGTAGTTAATTTAAGTTTAAAAAATATTTTTTAAATATGATTCTTTTAAAAATGTTTTGCTTTTTGTATTAAAACTACAAAAATTGTTTTTCCGGACTTTCTATATTTTCATATATTTAGTTAGAATATTGTTCTACCGCAAGTCCAAAAATCAGGGACCGTAATCATTATGAGTTGTATAATAAAAATTACACAATAATGATTATGTTATGAGTTTTAATGATTTTCTTCAATGGTAATGATTATTTTTGAGTAATAATAAAAAAAAATCAGCAATAATCATTATTTTTGAGCAAAAAAAATAAAACTCAAAAATAATCATTATTTATGATTTTTATTTTTTTCGCTCAAAATAAAACTTACTTTCATGTAGGTGTAAATATATATACATATTAGGGTGGGGCGATTAGTATGGAAGGAAAAAAATCTTAATGGGCGCTTCGCGTTTCTGATTCTTGGGATTGTACTGAGCAAAAAAGTCCACTAAAACATACGTCTACGGTGAAAATCGAGCTTCCAAATTTTGACTTTACGGCAAAAAAGCCTTTTTTTGAAATTAATAATTAACCCCTTAAACCTCACCCACAAATAAGATTGATGCATTAATCTGCTAGAGAATCTTCCAAAGAAGAGATTGATACCATAATCTTCGATAAGCTCCTCCTACTTCCTGAGATATGTCAATCCCACACATTGAAAGTGAGTTTTATTTGAGCGAAAAAAATAAAAATCATAAATAATGATTATTTTTGAGTTTTATTTTTTTTGCTCAAAAATAATGATTATGGCTGATTTTTTTTATTATTACTCAAAAATAATCATTACCATTGAAGAAAACTTTAAAATTCAAAAATTTAAAAATCATGACGGATATGCAAAGATTGTCAAAAAATAATAATATTGGTGCAATAAATTTTTTTTATGTCTCTTCTAAGTGATTGATTTTTTGATTCAAAAAAACGAGCAATAATCATTATTTACGGTCCCTGCCAAAAATCTAATATGATATTGTCATATTATATTTTATTTGTTGCTTTTCAAAAACACACATACATGTACTAACATACAAAGTATATCGACATGTAAAATTGTTGTTTTTCAAATAGTTTGATTTTATAATTTGGGTAACACTAAGGCAGACAAAAAGACTCTCATAGAGTGTATTTTGTCTGTTGTATGTAATGTCTCGGTTTGAGTTAAGCCAATTATTTTTTTTTTTTTTCTATTTCAGACAACTGAAGATTTGGGTGATGCCAATGAAACAATTGTATTGTCTATCATGGAAATGATCAAACTTTTTGAAAAGCAACAAATAAAATATGATACTACAAGATCATATTAGATTTTTTTATGCGTAGGATTAGTTTTTTTTTTTTGGGGAGTTGCTCAAAACATATTGACCTACTATTTCAAAATAAAAAAAAAATATTCGAGATCCACAAGCAAAATGGTTGGCACAATTGCAAAGTCAAATTTTTGTTTAAAAATGTACCATTTTGAACCAATGCTGGGTGCAGAGTGCATGTCCAGAAATAAATAGATATACAATCACAGCCTTTCTAGCGTCCATTTTTGTTAGAAACGGTTAAAGAATAATAATAATTTTTAACAAACTTCTCAAAATGAACTTTGTTAATCAAAGTTCTGAAATTAAATGAATTGAGGTACTAAATTGCCGATTTTTAAGAATTTTTTTTTTAAATATTGGCTTTGAGAAAAAATTGTTTCTGAAGTTTATTTCTGATTGTGTTAGTAGTCTTACAAATTATATTTTTTTTGATTTGGTTTGGTAACAAAAAAGATATTGGCCAAAACAAAACAAATCAACATTTTAATTTTTAACATCAAATATCTTTTTAGTTATAAGAGATATCTTACCACCATACATATGTTTTTTGTTTATCTTGTATAGGAGATTAACTCAGTAAATAAGTTTACATTTGCCAAAAGTAGCAAGCACTTAAAGATTTTCAATAGGCGAGGTGGTCAACTTTGGTGTCATAGTAATCACCCTGTGTAAGTACATGGTGTCTCAAATGGCAATATTCTCAAAGCCTAGGTCCTTCAACAGAAGTTCTATATTTATTAGCACTTTTTTGTTTTTGAAAACACACCACTGTGCATTGCTATTTATATTAATATGAATTATGATGATTTTATTTTTTGTTTTCTTTGCAATATCAAATAAAATTTTAATCAAAAAATATTTAATTTGCATATTTTATAGTTGAATGTGTTAATAAAATTCATTTAAATTACTTGATTAGTTGTAACAAAGTTTGTTTCATAGTTCTTGGGTAAATAATTATAATTCATTAACACATTTGTTGACTTGTTTCACAAAATTTGCAGCATATTAAGATTAATTTTAGCTAAAAACTACTAACGCCAGGTTCTATACTGGTTTTATACTATTAATTAACCCAAACATTTGTCGTTGTTTTGCTATATAAATGTTTGAGATTTTCTGCTGTTCAAAGGTAAAGTTAAAAGTTAATTCTTTAGGTGTGAAACCCAGCGTAATATCTTAAAAATTTACAATTAGTATTAAATAGTATATAAGAGGGGAGGCCACATAAATAATTAACAAAGGATCGCGCTGTATTATTTAGTTTTTATATATACCATAGAGCAATTCAAAAACTCTTGATAGAACAAAACATTCCCTTATAAACTTTCGGTGGAATATAGGAAATTTTTTGGGATTTTATGGCCAAAACTCTAAATGCTGAGATATCTACTCAAAATTTGCAAGGCTATTTGGCGTGACGTTTTCAGGCTCTGTATAAAAAATTGACACGATTGAGCAAGATTACGGCTTCTTTTAAAAAAAAATGTATGTGTATAAATAAAGCAGTACTAAAAATTGTTGTCTATCTATAAACATCGGCAGAAGTGTACACTAAAACAAAAAGTAAGTTAGTTTAAAATGTTGGTAAATGTCTATTTAAAATATTTAACTACACTCTAAAAAATTATTGTAAATTTACTACTATAAAATGACTATAGTATTATGTAATATTACGCAAATTCGATAAATTTAAACAAAAACTGTGTAAAACTATTTTGAGATTTTTTTAAATTTAAGTATTGTAATTTTTTAAATTTTATAGAGTTTTTTAATTTTTTGGGGTTTTTTTTTTTGAATTTTGTGAATTTTTTTTATAATATTTTAGCGATTTTTTTCAATAGTGGCGATTTTTTTCAGTTTCGCCGATTTCGGCAATTTCCAAATTGTAAATCGATTGAGTAAAAAATCAATTGAATTTCCAATGATTAAATTCGCAATGATATCATTGAATTCAAAATGATAAAATTCCATGATAGATAAAATCGAATGACCTAAATTTATTGAATTCTAAATTTATTGAATAAATTTCCTACGATTGATTAAGAAAAAATACGCTCGATTTAAAAAAAAATCAGATTTGATTTTTAACAAGTGTTCCGTTTTCAAACCAGTATTTTCAAACGGTTATATTTTTTAATTGATAAGTATAATTAAGCGGTTTAAAAACCTTAAACTAACTAAACATCTTTACTACAAGCGTGACAAACTTGTGAAAAGTTTTGTTCAGAGTTGCCAATAATTATTTAAAAATAAAATCAATTTTTTACATTTTTTGATGGGACACAGGCACGTAGCTAGGGGGGTGGGATTGGGGGCTAGAGCCCCCCCCCCCCCCGAAATGATTTCACAAATTTAAAAACTTAATACAATTCGTTAGAAAGTAACAATGTTATTGATAAATTGAATATGAAAATATTTATTTTTGACTTGGATCAAATAGGAAATAGTTTTATATGATTCAATCTTAAAATTTCGTTAGAAAACATCGCCTGCTAATGGGCGGCTATCATTGTTAGAGTTGATTTTCGACAAAAAGCAATAAATAAAATGATTTCATAAGAGATTTCAAAGTCTTTGACTTAAAATATAATCAAAAAACTGTTTGAGACAATGCAAACTAAAAATTAAATGTCTACACAGAAAAAACTAAAATTGAGTTTTAATTAAAATATTTGTTGATTCAGCAAAAGTTTAACTGAATTCGGTCGTGTTGATGCAATTGTAGTAACAACTAAAACAATTTGTATCTATTTAATTAATATTATTTTCAATTACATATAGTTTTATTCACATCTATTAAAAATTTAATTGAATGTTGTTTACTATTGGGAAAAATTAGACCATTTGAAAAATCGCAAAATTTGAAAAAAAAATCGCCAAAATTTAAAAAACAATCCTCAAAATTGCAGAAATTTAAAAAACTTCCAAAAAAACACCAAAATTCGAAAAAAATTTAAAAAAAATCACCAAAATTAAAGAAACGCGAATTTTCAACTTTAAACGATATTTTTAATTTTTTTAATTTTTAAAATTTTTGCATTTGTTTCAATGTTGTTATTATACGTTATAAAAACTGAAATTTTTTTTATACCAAATTCATTTTCAATTAAACAGTTAATTGAAAGTAAGTTTGAAATCGAACAAAAGTTTAATTGAAATTTTTTTGACAATGATTTTTTCTGTGTACTTTGACATAATCTTTTAAAATGGATATACCACTAAGACTCAAAATTAAGTTTACTTGTGCCGTAAAAGTCGTTACTTTAATTACAGTGCACTCTTTTTATTTAAATTTGGTTTGCTACGCACGCATCTGGTAACATAGTTTTCAGTACTTTTTTTTACGATATCTCATATATTTTTTGAAACAAATTTAAGCCTCAAACTTTGATCGATATGCATAATGTGTTAACGTGGTCCAATGTGACTCAAATTTTCTCAATTTTTTTTTAAGACTAAATGTAAACAAATTTCTATTGGCGCTCCTTGAAATGCGACATTTTAAAATCAAGCAGCTAAACCAGTCTTTGTGTTATAACGATGTGGTTTTTTTTGACATTTTAAAGGGTTTTTATTTAAAAAATTGATTAAAAACAATTTGAAAAGCGTTTGAAATTGTCCAAAATATAAATCAAAGTGAATTGGAAATACATAATTTAGTTTAAATAAGACCTAGGCGATGTCAGGTATATTTTTAAATTTTCCAATTTTATATTTTTTCTTTATTATTATTTCTTTCAGACTATAATCACGCTTGCTTGTAAAATTTGCGATTTTTTTAATACAAGACATGAAGTCGGATATATGAAAAAGGGGAAAAATAGTGAATAATTTGTTAAAATATGTTTTCTCGAGCATTTTAACGCTGTTTTTAAATAAGTCTAAATTTCCTAAACTTTAAACATATTTTCATACAAAGATGTGTGAAATTTCACCACCAATTTTAAAAATAGAAACGTTTTTCATATAGTTTTGCTGCTTTATCACCTATCCGAATTTCATTAATTTCAAAGGGAACCCATCGGAAAAGCTTCCTTTTGAGTGTCAGGCAAATTATATAGGATATTTGCTTTTAATTTGTTTTTTGGACGGTTATAAATCTTTAATTTCCCGAGTTAAAACGTTTGCATAAAATAATACATTATTTTATATGCACTTATAAGGTTTTGTCTGCCAGTGCATTTAACCGGACATAATTATATAAATTCATATATAAAATTAATTTCGTAGAAAAAATTTAATATGATGTCATATATAGTTGCGTATAATTGTATATTGCATTTAGAATACGCTAAAACTAATCCAATTAATAATTACGTTATATTTATATACCTAGACATTGCAAAATAATATATATATTTTGATATTATATCATATTTTAAAAAACACAATTTTATTTTAGATAAAATTGTATATTACTCCATGCAGAGTCACACTAGAAAATTTGTCAATTATATTTTGGATGTAAATATGTATTACAACAATACAATAGTACAATTAATTGTATCATTTTGTGTATAATTGTATACACAAAATTTACCCCAATTTTTGTCTTTCGAATTGATTTCTTTCTGGTTCTTAACCCTAAAAAAAGAATTTGTTTTATTTGTAACATTTTGAGCTCTTAATTTATTCTAAGATTTTTTTCAATCTAAAACTCTAAATTTAGTTTCAACGTTTTTTCCGTGTTTGTTATTCAATTACGTAAGTTAATAAATTCCACAAAATCTTCATTTTCATTATATTATTTTTAATTTTTGAATATAATAAAATATCCAAATGCTATAGAATTTGTTACAAATTATAAAGTTGTAAACCTTTTGCAAGTGGCTAAAGTCTAAAAGGATTAATAGATATTTCAGATTTTCATGACGTTTTAAAATCAAAAACCGGATACAACTATAGTTTATTTTGTATATATCAGTATCAGTTCAGATATAAATTCATACCGCTATATAAAATCGTATTAAATTGTATCGAGTCATTATTCGGATGTTATTTAATTATTATGCCCATTTCTCGGATAAAACTGTATTAAGACTCATATTAAATTTCGTATAATTATATAAAGCATCATATTAATTTTAATCGGGTTATTAGAAGTTGAAACTTTTTTACTTTTATTTTACATTTATCAAGTTTTAGCTACCCTAGACGTATATTAGCACATAAAAATATGAAGTAACGCAATTTTATTTTTCGTGGTTTTCAAAAAGTTTCCCGCATAATCCTTTTTTTTATTTAATTAAACTAAAAATTAATATTTAGCTAAAAATTTAACGTAATTAGACAATAACGATGCATATCCATTATGCGGGAGGTTTTTGTTGCAAAATGACCTGAGAAAGCGATTTCTATTATTAATACATGCTTGCCCATTATTACGTGTAAAAATTTAACAAAAATTTAGGAAACAAAAAAAAAAAAAAAAGCTGTTACTCTAGTGTGCAAAAAAAAATATATATATATATATTCAAAATAAAAAATCGAAAAGCCACCCCGCCCCCCCCCCCCCCCCAAACAAATTCCTAGCTACGTGCCTGATGGGACATTTTTAAAAAATTATTCAAAAATATAGAAAAGCCTATTACTAAATATTTTTGATTGTTATGTTGATGAGACAATATCAAAATGTTTTCTGAACTAAAAATTACGAGTAGTTCATCAATCGTGCATAGTTTTTGGTAATCTGCAAGATTGGACCATGAATTTTTCAAATTCAAAATGTCAATATTATAAAATTTACTCCGTTTTCTCTTAAAACAAAAATATTTTCTGGTTTTGACTAAAATACTTATAGAAATTATAATGGCACCCAGCAAAATAAAGTGGAAGTAGTGCTTGAAGAACCTCTTTAACTTGACTTCCAAAGCATTAGCATACGCACATTTTTTACTTTAATATGGGTTATTGTTAACAACTGCCAAAAATGTTAAATTAAAGTTATTTTAAACAGCATTTGCATCACCATATAAATTAATTGCTATCTAAATTAATAACATCCTAAGAAGTACTTTTTCATAAGTTCATATATTCTTTTTTTATATGGAGGTTGTAGTGGTAAGTGGTTGGATTTGCAATCAGAAGGTTGCGAGATCGATTCCGGGCCGGGTAGATAATTTTATTTTTTTATTTATTTTTTTAATTCTAAATAATTTTTTTAGTATTTTTTATTTAATGTAGTTTTTTCTGAGTATTTTAAGAGAATTAAGTAATTTAAAAACGACTAAATAATAAACATCTTGACTTTAATCATAAAGAATTTTTTTTTTACAAAATTGTTATCCAGAGTGGATAAGTAATTATTTGATAAAAATCTATGTTTTGCATTTGAGATGGAACTTTTTGTAAAACTTATTTAAAAATATAAAAAACCTTAGGTTTTATTTTTTTATTGTTATGTAGGAAAATGCAGAGATGTATTTCACTGCTAAAAATTAGTTTATCGAATTTTTCATATTTGTTTCAAGATATACTTTTTAGGTGTGCCTTGAAACGTGTGCAATAGTCAAAAAAACTAGGTTAAAAAATTTGATTTTGGCTTCAAACATCTATTTGATTTTTTAATTCTATTGTTTCGGATCGCAAAAAATTAGCAAAAACGAAAAATATCGAAGCCAAATTTTGAAAGCTAGTTTATTTATAATAATTTTTTTTATTTTTTATAGAGTTTTTCCGACCTCTTCCTCATACATATGTATATTTAATAGACCCAGATATTTAGTAAACATCAGCGCAGTGGATAAATAAACCCATTTTAGTGTACAAAAAGATTTAGTGTAATTAAAAGATCTTATGTTCCAAGCACACTCGTTTCATTGCAGGCCACTTTTCCCTACCTGTAGTTAAACTACTTCTCCAATATTTTTTTCTCATTGTCATTATCTTATTAAAGACACTTCACGTCAAATTAATTATTAAAAAAATATTTTAAAATATGCAATCCATTCAGAATTGTTAAATGAGCATTTTTATTATTTCTTAATATTTCTTTTTAACTTCATCAAAAAATATTTTAAAAATAATTTATACGAAATCACATAACAAAAATGTTTTAAAAATCATTATTTTATCTTTTTTATTATATATTTGTGTAGCATATTTTTTTGTTTTCATAAAAATATATCAATATTTTCAACTTAAGTTTGTTTTAAGTTTGTTGTTTTGCATAAGTAACTTTGGTGCAAATGGTAAAGCGGTCATCCTTCAATACAGCAGATCGTAACTCTGATTCGTGTGTTCAATACTCGTTAGCAGTGCTTAAGCACTTAAGCACCAAAACATTTTTTTTTTTAATATTTAAAGAAACATCCCTAAAGTATGCTGCACATTTTTATTAAATAAAAATGTTAATATATATTTGAAAAATACCTCCCATGAACTATTGAAAAATAGCATGCATGCACTGTTTAATATGCTATTAAAGAAGTTATATATTCAATCCATCCGCCCAATGACACGACAATGTTAAAATCATTAATGATTCACCTAAATTTGCACCACATCCGGCTCAGTAGATGTGGTGTTTTTACCACTTCTTCCTTAGCTCTTATTTTGCTGGGTAGAGGTACCATATGCCAATTTAAAAATTATGGTCAATATTTTTTCAAAAAAAATTAAAAATCGTTTAATTTACAAAATTAAAATTTCATATATTTTTGAATATAGATTTGTTCACAATTTATATAAAATTAAAAATTTTTATATACCTTCAACTTCGTTTAACCTCGTTTGATTTATTTATATTCTGTCAAAGTTTCAACTTTGTTTTGCAAATATTTCAAATAGAGGGCGCTTTAAGGCAAAAAAGAATACAAAAATTATTTAATGAAGTATTTTTCTATATAATTTTTAAAATTTAGAAAGATAAATAAATATTTTATGTTTCTTTTTGATTTCGTTGTTTAACAAATGTCATATATACAAAAATGTAATTAAATAGACAAATTAAAATATTGAAAATCGGGATTCCGGGATTTATAAATCCTGAAAGTACCGGGATTTTCGGGATCGGGATTTCGGAATCGTCACCCCTAGTTGCAACCACTTATATAGAAATATTGAGTGTTACATTTTTAAGCTAAGGCAGTGCGTTCGAATACCAGTACGACACTAAAAAAGTAAAAAAGTTTTTAATATAAAGCAAAATTAACAATATAAAATACTTTGCTCAATTGACACATAAATTAACCACTGACGAGTCCCAGGAGGGGGACGAAACTGCGGCAGTCTGGTGTATCCCTTGTGTCCGTAAAATTTTTCAATAAAATGTTTTTTCTTCTTCCTCTAAAGAGACAAACTAAAGAAATATTCTACAGTAATTAATTAAAAATGATTTACGATTGCCATTATCTGACGGTTGCAAAACACTTTCTAACATAAAATTTTGTTTTATTTGAAACAATTTTTGGGCTGTATTTTCAACCGTAAGATAAATATACGAATTTTTAGGGAATTTTTACGCATATATATATTTTTACGCATTTTATTCGCATATTTACACGTGCTTCCTCGAAAGATTTTGTCCAGAAATGTAGAAAATGAAAAACGTGGTTAATTATTGTCTTTTCTAAAACGTTATAATTAGGGCTTTATTAAATAATTAAAAATGGGGGTTAATTCAACTTACGTTGTGTATGGGGTTACAAGAGTAATGACCAAAAAGAGCGCGAAGCGCTAACAACTTAAAAACATAGAACAAGCCCACTGAACTGTAACTGAAGACGTAATACATTCGAATTGTCAGTGGGATGTTTGCACTATGCGCGTAAACATCCCTTCCCTTGCAAGATTGTAACAAGGGAGGCGGCTTTCGGGTTTCGCCGGCATTCTGGCGATTGGGTGCCTTCTTGTGGCGGTTTAGGAACGTGTGGTGTTCTGACTTGCACTCCACACATCGTTCCCTACTGGAATATTTGTCCCTCATGTGGGAGTGAGCCAGACAATTGAAACAATAACGGTAGCACCTTACCGTTTCCCACCGCTCCCCCACCGACATCTTCCGGAATTTATGGCATTTCCGCCACGCGATAATCCCGGAGGCTTTCGTCTCGAGGGGTATTAACCCGTGGGGCCGCCTCTTCGGCCCCTTCAATGGGGGTACGGTGGACCTCTAAACGATGAGATACAGTCGACATCTAAATAGGGAGGAAAATAACGAGAAAGAAGAAAAAAACGAATTAATGGGTTTCTGAAGTAGGTAAGAGAACAAGTTTCACTATTGGGCGGGTATAAATCTATTCGGGTTAACATAGTCGAAAACTTCTCATAGGTAAATTTTTGCACTCCAGAAATTTTTTGTAAATGAGTATTTACACTCTTCACTCCGGCTTCCCATAAGCCGCCCATATGAGGAGCTCCAGGGGGTTAAATGCCATTCAACTGGCTGAAAACTATTCCGTAAGAGAACCTTTCGCTTCAATTCCAAAAAGAACTCCTTACTATCAATTTTGAGTAAATTCGCCGCCCAGACAACGGCGGTACCATTGTCTGAATACAAGTGTGACGGGCAGCCACGGAAAAAATATGCAAAAGCAGCTAGAAACGTGTCAGTGGAAATATCACCAGTTTCTTCTAAATGAATGGCTTTTGTGGCAAAGCACACAAGAAGAAGAACATAACATTTCGAAATACGACAACCTCTACCAATATAGGATTTTATATCAAATGGACCTGCGAAATCTAAGCCAGTATGGGTGAACGGTCTCGAAAAGGACGATCGTTCAGGGGATAAAGCAGCCATTATCTGCTGGCCGGCTTTCTTCCGATAAATGATACATTCTTTACAGTTATGAATCACAGTACGAATAAGATTCTTTAACTTCGGGACCCAAAACTTGCGTCTCACTAAACGAAGTATTAAAGAGTGTCCGCCATGAGCAAAGCACTTGTGAACATGTTCCACAAAGAAACGGGTAAAACGGGCTGAATATGGTAGAATTTTGGGGAACATTTCATCGTACGTCAAGCCAGCTGATCGAGCTAAACGACCATTTAGCCTGACAAAACCATTAGTCAATAAACGGATTCAATGTAAGTAAATTATTTTCTGATGATAAAGGGGTAACTTTCCCTAACTGTCTATATTCGGGTATACAATTTTGTTGGCATACAAGAATCAAGCGATTTCGAGTAAATTTCATTTCTGATTGAGTTAAATCTAAGGTGTTGTACAAACATTTTCGGGAATTCAAATATTGCAAACACCTGAACCAATACGAAATAATTCGCATTGCACGGGGTAAATATGAGCAACGCTCAAGTTTGTCAAACGGCTGTTCAGTTCGAACAGAAAAGGATTGAACTTCTAAATGCCGGTGATCTGTAACAGAATGTTGAGATCAAGTTTCCCTAGGTTGTCCTTACCACGTGGGGCCGTGCCACCACAATGAATTACCAACCAAATCTCGAGCAAGACTTCCACTGCCTGCCACATCGGCGGGGTTGTCCTTGGAATCCACATGAGACCAAATTTTAATACCAACTTTTTTTACAATCAACGCAACTCTATTTTTTTCAAAGGTTGGCCAATGGCCAGGGGGTTTTTTAAGAAAAGATAAAACTATGGAAGAATCGGACCAAAAATAAATCTTTCTCTTGTCTAGATTTAATTGACCACACAGTGATTCTACCATATTTGAAATCAAAGCCGCTCCACAAAGTTCTAAGCGGGGTAAAGTTTCGGACTTAACAGGAGCTACCTTTGTCTTTGACGCGAGTAAGTTTGTCGTAATCTAAAAAGGCATGGAGTTCAATTTCGTGTTCGGGGTGAAAATTAACCCATCTTGGAATGGTAATTTTTTCAATATTATGGTAATTATTAAAAAATGTTCGCCACTGAATAAGAATCAATGGTTTTAAACTTTCGTGCCAAGCTGTCTTGTCCTTCCAAATTTCTTGCATTATCATATTTGCCACAATAATCTTTGAGAGGAGCCAACCGGATGGGTCAAATAGCTTCGCTATTTCCGACAAGACAGCACGTTTTGTAACAACATCCTTCCCTCCCTGCGAAACAATTTTAAAATAAAAACTGTCTATATCAGCGTTCCATCGCATTCCTAGGGTTTTAGTCGTACTGGAGTCTGAAAATTTTAAGAAGTCCGCATCAAGCAGATTCTCACGGGGTAAATCTTCTAAGAGACGAATGTGGTTAGCAGTCCACTTTCTCAGGACAAAACCAGAAGAACCAAGAACCTGGGTGAGCTCGTTCAGTCTCTCAACAGCGTCTTCTAGCTCATGCGGGCCAGCTAGTACGTCGTCAACGTACATCTGGGTTTTCAATATTTCAGACGCCTTAGGACTTAGGGTTTCAAAATCGTTAGCCAATTGAATAAGAGTTCGAATCACTAAATACGGTGCACAATTCACTCCAAACGTGACCGCGTTAAGCTCATAATCCTTAATGTCGACATCGGGATGTTCACAGAACACTATCCGCTGAAATGGGGTTTGATCGGGATGAATCAAAATTTGGCGATACATTTTTTTTATATAGACGTTAAAAACGTATCAAAAGAGTCGCTACTGCAAAATTAAAACCGTTTTGTCTGCCTGTAAAACAGGTTCGAGGTATAAAATATTTTTTAAACTTACGCCGTTGGAGGAAGGGTTTGAGTTTGTAGTGGCACTGTCGGGTTTAAATACGGCGTGATGGGGTAAGTAAAAAGTAGTCGAATCTGAATTAGGGGGATCAACTACCTCAATATGTCCCATTTCGAAATACTCGCTAATCACACTATCATATTGTGATTTCAATGCGGGGTTTCTCAAAAGTCGAGTCTCATTTTGTTTAAACTGGGACAGCGCACTGTTGCGAGAATCTCCTAATGACAATTCATTTAAAAATTCTCTGCGAAAAGGCAGTGAAACGACAAAAGTGTTCAGCTTCAGTAAGTTGGGCTGCTTGAGGCAACTTCTCAAGTTCCCAAAACGAGTCAATTAAACTTGGCTACAAAACGAAGCAACAGAGTGTAAGGGTTCGATTTGAAAAACTTCACATGTCACTATCCAACCGAAAACGGTTCTCTATGCGATCAGGTTGCCATCCGGATGAATTTCAGTAGTTAAAGTTTTTTGATAAACATTTCCTCCAAACAGAATATCCATGAGGGTACATCTGACATCAGTCATTGTAATTTGGGGGAAATTAGAGGATACCATACTCGCGAGCGAACACGGCGGCAACCAACCGCTTATTTTCTCAACCACATACGCAAATATCCTTATTTCAAAATCTGGGTCGATCGGCGATTGGATCGTAAGAACACACATGCTGGAAGAATTACCAGGTAAGCAATCCATCATGCTAGTAACGTTAGTTAATGGCACTGAAAAAGTTGGAATCGCAAGTTTCCTTTGTAACCTTCTTGAAATAAAGGCACCTTGCGAAACAGGTAAACTAGCGCTCGGGTCGAACATCTGATCGCTGACACGTACTAAACGAGTAACCGATCCTAAAAGTACTGTCGAAAATGGGGTTGAATTCAGATGAGCGGCATTCGTGTGAACGTTATGAGCAGCCGTTGAAGGGTTAACATTAAAATTGGGTTGAGTTTGATTGCTAGCTGGACTCGGGTTTGAAGTAAGCGGGAGCTGGGGTTGAGCAACAACAGAACTATGTCCTGGTTGCCGTACTTCCCTATGAAACAGATAGTGGTGCTTTTGTGTTGCACATAGAACACAAGTAAAGGCTCTTATAATTTTCGAATTCGTGAGAGGTCGCTCGACAGTTTGAACAACACCTAAGTCGTTTCACTGTAGATAATCTCTCATCAACACTCTGATTAAAAAATAAGGGGCATAGTCACAATGGGTGTGCACCTTGACAAAGGTAACAACGACAAAGCGCTGAAGTCGTGTTGGTTTTTTGTCACAAAACTCTGCACTTTTCTTAAATCGTTGGAAGATTTCGTGGAGTTATTGAAACCTGTTCTGCCAAAAAACTAAGTAGTGTTAACAGGTCGTTGTCGATTTTGTATCAGAATGTGAGGGGTCCAAATACAAAATTGCATGAGGTTTGTAGGAATAGTGTTGGATGTTGCTATAGTATTATTGCTTTTACTGAGACTTGGCTGAATCCTGATATTTTTGATAGTGAGATTTTTTGTAGTGATTATCATATTTATAGATGTGATCGTTATGGTAATGATCGAAATGATCTGAATTGCGGTCGGAGGAGAATGGGAGGTGGTGTTTTGATTTCTGTTCACTGCTCAATATCTTCGGATCGCGTTGATTTTTCCAGTGTTAGAGATGTTGAATTTTTATGTGTTCGTTTGTCTTTTGATAATAAATATGTTTATATTACCTGTTCATATATTCCACCTAGATCTAGTTTGCAAGTTTATCTGGATCATGCTAATTTGATACTTGAAGTTGTTAGCAGACTTGGTGAAAACGATATTATCATCGTTTTGGGTGATTTTAATTTGCCTAAGGTGTCTTGGTCATTGTTTCCTGGTCTTTGTCGATTAGTACCGTTGTGTTCTTCCAACGATATGGATAAATTTTTCGATATCTTGTTTGATTCGTGTCTTACTCAGTTTAACAATATATCTTATATAGGTGACAAGTTTCTGGATCTTGTTTTCTCGAATTGTCCTGACATTTCTCTTTCTAGATCGTTACCGTTTGTGTGTCCTGATACAGTATATTTCTGGTTGCCCTAGTGTTAAGTAATGGGATTTAGGTGTTGTCCTTTGGAAATGTAATAATAAGTGATTCCAGTAATGCTTTGCTATGATAACTTTCTTTGTTCTCGGCTTTTGATACGGTCAGTCATAATCTTTTAGTACACAAATTAGGTGCCTTTGATTTTCCTTCGAGGCTTTTAAATTGGATATCGTCATACTTAAAGGATCGAACTCAACGGGTTATGTTTAGAAATCAAGTGTCTAGGAAGAAATTTGTCACGTCTGGTGTGCCGCAGGGTAGTCATCTTGGTCCTATTTTATTTGTTTTATATTTAAACGGCCTTCCGTCTATTATTAATAACTCTATAATCTTGATGTATGCAGACGATGTTAAGCTATTTTTATCCTTGAATAGTAAATCAGATTGCATTTTGTTACAGAATGATCTTACAAAACGTGCTGAATGGTGTAATTTTAATGGTATGTCTCTTAATTTGAGAAAGTGCAAGAAATTGTCTTTTTACAGGTCATGCCCAATTCAGTTTGATTACATCATTGGAACTTATGATTTGGAAAATGTTGCTTCGTTTTTGGATTTAGGTGTCTTACTTGATCATAAGTTAAGCTTTAATTTACTGTTAAATCATGCGTCAATAAGGCAAAATCATTGCTAGGTTTTATGAAAAGGTGGTCTAGGGAATTTGATGATCCTTATGTAAAAAAAAATGTATACATTAGTCTTGTTAGGCCTATTCTAGAATATGCATCGATCGTATGGTTCCCAAATTATGGTTGTTATATTGATAGTATAGAATCGATTCAGAAACAGTTTTTGTTATTTGCTTTACGCGGATTAGGTTGGAGTGTGACTCAAAATCTGCCGCCATATGAACATCGTTTACTGCGTATTGATCTCCCTACACTTTGGAAGAGAAGATTAATGCTAGGAGTAACGTTTATGGTTAAATTAATTAATGGTGAAATTGATTCACGGTTCTTAATTGGGAACATAGATTTTAATGTTCCAGTTCGGGTAACAAGGAATTACGTTCCTATACAAACATCGTTTTGCAGATATAATTATGAGGAATTTAATCCATTTCGATGTCTATGTACAAATTTTAATGAGTTTTACAACTTATTTTCCGTGTCCGATCCTATTCATAAAATAAAACGGTTATTTTTTTTTATTTTATTTTATTAATTAATAATCATATAATTACAAATTATATACTATTACCCTAACCGAGCACTAGCTACTATGGCCTGCGGTGCGTTGTACCGAAAACAGACCAGTGCCTCTGGTGGGAATCGAACCCACGACCCCCGCACAGATAAGCCAGCATGGTACGAACTAGCCTACCGGGGCGCACAAAAAACGATTATTATTACGCGAGATTTAACTTTAAATTTTGTTGACAAATATTGTGCCTGTAGCGATGTGTCGGAAATTTCTTTTGTGTGTGAGAATTTTCCGACTGCCTCCAGGTATTTTGTAGAAAACTTTGGAAATTGTTCCTGCCTGCTCTGCATGTTCCTGTTTATGCTCATGTGATGGTTGTCTGCCTATTTATCCATTGTTCCAGTTTAATTCCTGCCTGCTCCGTCTGTTCCTGTTTATGCTCATGTGATGGTTGTCTGCCTATTTATCCATAGTTCCAGTTAAATTTATTAAATTCCTGCCTGTCTGTTCCTGTTTTTTTCTCCTGCGCTGTTTCTGCTGTGGGTTCCTGTGCTTGTTGTGTGTTTATTTGATGTGTTCCAGCTTTTGCACCTGGCTGTTTGTCTGCTCCTTATCGTCAATAACTCATCATAGCTTAATGCTAAGGCAGTGAGTTCAAATACCAGTACGGCACCAAAAAATAAAAAAAAAAAAAGTTTTCATATAGAGCACATTAACAATATAAAATACTTTGTTCAATTGACACATAAATTAACCACTGACGAGTCCCAGGAGGGGGACGAAACTGCGGCAGACTGTTGTGTTCCTTGTGTCCGTAAAATTTTTCAATCAAAATGTTTTCTTCTTCTTCTTCCTGTAAAGAGACTAACTAAAGTAATATTCTACAGTAATTAATTAAAAATTAATTACGATTGTCATTATCTGACGGTTGCAAAACACTTTCTAACTCATCATTTAATTTATTTATTTTATTTGTGTTATTTTATTTCTTATATGTAAATTTATTTGTTTTGTTATTGTCTGTGTTGTTTTTATGTTGTTCTTCTATTTGATTTGTAATCTTGTGTTTGTCCATTATTGTCTATAATTTTTTTTTTATTTTTTTTTTTAGTTTTTTTATTTTTAAATTTTTTATTTTTAATTTTTTTTTTTTTTTAATTTTTATATATATGAAATTTGTATCTTTGCCTTAAATTAATTTATTCTTATTTTTATTTGTTTTTTGTGTTTTTAATTACTTATTTCATTACATATTAATAAATTACTTCATATATTTATATTATATTATTATTATTATATTATTCTGTATTTTTCGAAATTTGGTTTTCCAGCTGATGTATTTTCTACTGTAGCTGATGTAAATAAATAAATAAGTTTATTAGCGGGGTATTAAAACCCGAGTTTTTGTTCTGGTTTTTAACGGGGTGAGATCCTCTAATATCAGAAATCGATTGAACCGTTTTGAAATGAGCAGTCAAAAATGTGTCGATATTGTCCCACCTCGGAGTTTTCGCACAAAGTTTTTTCGACTGTTCCCAGAGACTCAGAGTATTATCGGGTAATTTAGTAATGTACACTAACATCACATGATAAAAATCTTCAGGGGTTACCTCGTTTATGGTTCGTTGTAAACTCTTTATATTCGGACCAGCTTCAAGGGTAATGGGTTTAATACTCAAACGAGTTCGAAGCTGTTCATTTATGAGTGCCCCGTTGTTCTGATATGTGTCAACTTATTTTTTTGCCATGCAAATGTATAGCCATCATTAGTTAAAGGCACAGTATGATTGGCGTCATGAGCATTCTTTGCCGTTTTTTGCAAAAGGTAATAAAGTTTCTGCACCGGGGTTATACGGTGGTTATTACCATACATGGCTGAGAACATATCTCTGAAAGAGAGCGAACTTTTGTAGTCGCCATAAAAATAGGGGTATCGCAAGGGGGTAAATGAATCATTGGTATCAAGCCATTACCAATCTCAGCCTTCGCAGCCGATTTCAAACGATCCGTTATCAAAGAAATTCCACGGACATAGGCGCTATAAGAGTCCATATAGCGATATTTCACCTCCACTATCTGTGGACCTTTTGTTTGTCCCGCAATAAGCAAAGAATCATATGCTGACCGAACACTTTCCCATAAACGATTGAGTTCCTTTTCATGACTATTCAATGATCCAATTATATGATCCGCTACGGGTATAATGAAAAAAATGCCTCGAATTCCGCTAAACTATCGGCATTGCGAATCAAAGTAGCCATATCCATTTTCGATCTGAGGTTATAACCGAGAATTTTGACGGAAAAAGCACAAAAAAAAATATTAGGGTAAAAACTGAAAATTCGAATCGAAAATTCAAAAGAAACCGCGGGTGATCTGCTTTGAAATCAAAATAAGTGAAAAACGAATCTCAAAAACTGATAAAATTTATCCCTTTGTAACAAAAAATTGGGTAACACGAATTCTTTTCCAATGAAAAATATAAAAAAAATCAAAAATTTAAAGGTTAAATCAAAAATGTTTGATTACAATCGGGTTAAAAATGAAAAATATGGATTTATTTTTCAATATAATGAACTACAATCAATAATTTTCACAAAATATTGCTTTAAAAAAGAAAAAAAAATTGTAAAACAAATTTTATTTTGAATAATAAAGGGTTACAATTTTAAAAAAACTCGGGTTAATTTATCAAAAAATTGAATTTTAATATCAAAAAATTCTCAAAAAAAACCGTGTTAAATTCACAATAATTTGTCCGTTTTACGAGTTAAAATGAATGGAACAATTATTTTCCACAGTGTAAAATCACTTTTGCTATTAATAAACTTTAAAATACACTAGTATTGCGAATAACAAACACGGGTACTCATATATGTGTAATCGAGTATATTAATTGTTCACAAAAATCGCAAAAATATTCAAAATTTATTAAATTATTGATTTAGTTTTATAATAAAATGCACTAATTTAATTATTTTCCACGGGTTCAATAAATAAATGAGTAAATATTTTACGAATAACAGTGGGTATGTTTATACGATCTCTTGTGCGTTTTGAATGCAAATAAAACAAAATCCAACACACTCACCGGGTAGAAAAAAACACGAGAACGAAAACAAGAAAAACTATATTTGTTTACTTTAATAATTCTAACTGCCATACCTAAATAAGTTTGGCAAGCGTTTTCTAGCTGTCAAAAATTCGCATGCCCATACAATTTGTATGTAGCATCCCGAAAGAACGCGACGGCAACTCTTTGCAATTGGAAAATCCGATTTTGACAGCGCGCTTAATAGTGAAGTTAGTTGCAAAAGACAACAAATGTAAACAAATAAATAAAGAAGAAGAAAATATAAGCGAGAAAAAAATATATTTGTTATTAGAAAATGGAGGTAAGTAAATCTTTAAATTATATGTAAAGGGTCCGCCATCTAACGTTTTTTTTTCAACTAGTGCTTATTTCGTGAATGGTAACACTTAGCTCATGTCTGACAGATAATTAGTTTTACAGATAATTAGTTTTATCCTTCCTCTGAACGAATATGGTCCGTATGTGCGGTATATTGTGAAAAAAAGTGAAAGAAACTGGCATCCTCATCGATAAACCAAAGCGTGAAAAGCCAAAACAGTGCGTACACCCGAGAATATTGCTGCTGTGGCAGAAAGTGTGCGTGAAGCGCCATCAACATCAATTCACCGTCGTTCTCAACAATTGAACATTTCGGAGACATCATTGAGACGAATTTTGAATAAAGACCTTGGTATGACGCCATACAAAGTACAATTGGTTCAGGAGTTCAAAAAAAAAAAAGTGGGCGTTGTGGTGTAATGGTTAGCGCCTTGGACTTTTACACAGAAGGTCCCGGGTTCGATCCCCGATGCCGGCAACATCAAATTAATATGTATGAGTTTTTTCTATCCCTCATACGTATCGCAATGTCCACCTTCGGTGTTCCCATAGCAATTAACCCCACCGAAGTAAAATAATGAATCAGGGCTATGAACCAAAAAGCTTCAATAAGTTCGCCAACTCTCCATCAGGTGGCGAGCAACAACTGTTCTAAGACTTATCATCTCGCGCAATTACAGTGTTGCCATGTCTGAAGCCCTTCATCTTTCCCCACCTTTCATCTCTATACTATCCCTTTCCAAAGAAAGCAACACACTAAATATAGGAAGTATTTCCTGAGTGTTGCCTCTCTTTTAAAAAAAAAAAAAAAAGTATAAGGACGTTAAACACAAAGGAAAGATTTGGGAGGATATTGGAAAGCACACAAATTCTGAGGTAGTAAAATTAAACATTTGTTATCTTGAAAATTATAAAATAAAATAATTCTAAAATAATCAGGATTGTTATATTTTTTATTTTGATAACCCTGTTTTTATCGATTTCACGTAGCGTTGTCGCTCTTGTTTAGGGATGACATTTCAACGTTAACGGTAAGCGGTAAAAAACGTTCCGCTTTCCGCTCTTATTTAGCTATGGCAGTAATAAACACTTGCACTCAGTGTTGCCAGGTATGTTGAGCATACAATCGTCAAATTTTCCAATAAAAATCGTCATTTTATTTTCAAAAATCGTCAAAAAATCGTCAAAACAAAAAATATTTGTTACAAGTGGGATAAAGTTTTAATAAAAAAAAAGAATAATAATGTAATTCACATTTCAAATGCTCATGTACTATCGGTACAATATAATACGATTTTTTACACTTTTCTGTAATTTAAACTTCGAAAATCATAATATTTTATAACGATAGCACTTTACCACTTTAACTGTTAATTCCTTCTACATAATTCTGTAAACACCACTTCAGTAGCACAATTTTTAAATCTTAAATTCTTTTACATAGTTTAGCAATTCTTTTACAATGTTATTTTCTTTAATTATTAAATTTGGACTTCCATTAACGAATTAAAGTTTCAAATTGCATTACATGTGATGATACAGTTTAATACAATAAATTTTGAAATTTTTGATTATTTCATATTTTTGGGTTGGTTTTTAATGTTGTTAAAAATTATTTATTATTTTATTTATTATTTATATTATTATTTATTTTTATTTAAATATTGTTTATTACTGCATGTTTTTCCATTTTCAAATATAAATTGTGAATATCTGAAGTTTCACTTTGGAACACTGTATTTATATTATTACTAGGCCTGTTTTTTAAGCACCGGATTTATTTTTCGATTTATAAATCAGAATATTCGAACTCGATGTTTGTTTCGCAAAAACTTGGATGTTTTTTTTTTTTTTAATTTAATAAATATTTTATTTTTATCTCAATCTTACACTAATTAAACTTTATAAAAATATAAATATAAAAAAAGCAGGGTTGGCATTCAATGACTTTTCATAATAACGATTGGCTATCACAGTAACACTAATAGCGGAATAGAAATTTATAAAAAGCGATTCCATTAAAGACATGTTTCTTCTTATGTAAACGGTTTTAGTTTTCTATTTAACCTGTTTGATTTTGAAATATCTTGAACTAGTTAAAGTCAAAATAACGCTAAAATACCGAAACGACGATTTATAACAATATTTTGTTGATGTAACAAAATTTAATGGGTATAATTTTGAAATAAACCCTGTGGCCGTGGCAGGCAACTGTCATTGTAATGAAAAGGTAGTGTTTCCCAACCATGAAAAAAGTAAGCACATACTCAGGGAACTTCTGCTGTAAACATTTGTCGTTGTTTCAGTTTTAATACAGTATCTTTATTTTTAAGTGAAAAAACAGTCATTTGTAGAAGAAATTTAATTTTTGACTACAATTGTAGTTCATTTAAAAAACAACCCACATTAAATTAAAGTATTATGATTTTACATTCATTTGTACAGTATTTTTTTTTTATTTAAAAAAATAAAACAAATTAATGTTTGCTTATATTTTATTGCACTGACTGAACCACTCATTAATAATACAATTGTAATTAATTTTTTGAACAGTAAAAAACAAATGACTACGTTAGTTGAATTTACTAAAATGTAAGTCGTTCTTTTTTCAGGTGAAATTTCATTTGTTTTTAGCTACATTTGCAGTGGTCTTTACCTTTATTCTAAGTGCAGAAAATAAATTAAAATAAACCTAACATGAATCCATAAAATAACTTTTTTGCTAAACTTTCAATAAAAAATAATTTTTAATTTTAACGAAATAATAAAAATCCAAAAATAGATCCGGTGATTTTTTAATAATAGCAAATAAACATTTTCAATTTATAATGAGCTTTCAACCTCCGTATATTTACAAAAATAAAGCAAATCAAACATATTAGCTAGGATGATACTAGTATTTCGATCTGGCTAAAGATCTCCTCAGAACCCGAAGTTTTAGAAAAGTTCGAGCCTCCATAATAGGCAGAACTTTAACTAAAAACCTATTAATAATCAATATTGCTATATTCTTGTCTTCTTTGCTGACATATTAAACGTTTGTCAAAAAATCGTCATTTTGGAAGCAAAAATCGTCAAATCGTCATTTAGTAATTTAGGTACTAAAAATCGTCAAAATGACGATAAATCGTCAAACCTGGCAACAGTGCTTGCACTTTGTATATAACACAAAAAAAAATATTTTCTTCGCGAGTCCGTCTGTTTTATTTGACAGCTATTACAACGAGTAAAATTGTTTATTTTACACTCTCTTTTGTATATAATTTATACAGTTGGGTAAAAATGTATTTAAAAAAGGGATTTTGTTAACAGATGGGTTAACAGAGATTCAACAATAAAGAAGCGCTTTTAAAGAATTTGGGTAATAACTTTAAATAAAAAATAAAACACACGCGAAAGGATAAATGAAAAAATAACAAAATGCACTAAGTAGAAAAAAAATAAAAGCTTTTTGTGTTTAGCCGACGGGATTTTTAACAAAAAACATTTTCTTTTTAATAGAGTCGATTGGGTATTTGTTGTTAATGTATTTTTTATTATAAACACTTTTATAATGTCACTCACACTTTTTAATTTCAAAACACTATATTTAAAAATTAAAAAACACGTACAATGGTGTTCAAAACATTTGCAACTGAAGTCATGGTTTAGGAAATTATAATTTGTTTGATCAAAAAGATTTGGTTTTTTTTTTATTAAATTCAGTTATAGCATATTATTTTACAAATACAAAAAAATTATTCATAAGATCTCAAAAATAAAAAAAAGTAATTTTAACAAAATAAGTGGATAGTGCAGTGTTCAAAACATTTGCAACTCTTAAAGTAATTAACAGGAAATACAAACAATTTTTTTTAACGCTCAGTATTTTGTAGCGCAGCCATTATTTTTTGTAACTTCTGAACACCTCTTAGGCAATGAGCTTTTTAATATAATCGTCAGAAATTTCATTCCACTGCTTCTCCAACTCGACGAAAAGTTCATCACCATTACGGAATACTTTATTGCCGATATTACGTTTTACAATCATCCACATGTTCTCAATTGGGTTGACATCGGGAGATTGAGCAGGCCACGATATGATATTAATTTCATTTTCCTGCAGCCAAACTTTTACAACCCCCGCCGTGTGTTTTGGGTCGATGTCGTGCTGAAAGGTCCATGAGAGTGGCATTTCCCATTCAGCATACGGAATTTAGACTCATCTGACCACAATACATTTTTCCATTGCTGTTGAGTCCAGTTCAAATGGGTGCGTGCAAAGTCAAGCCGAGCTGTTCGGTTTTTTTCCGACACAAACGGTTTTTTTTGTACATCTATAACTTCTAAGACCATATTCTGGGCTCTTCTGTTAATGGTGGGAAGACTGGCATCTATTAAAAGTTCAGTTGTAGCTTCTCTGGGAACTGCTTTGGGATATTTCGTAAAAAATTCTTGATTTTCCGATCTTCTCTTACAGTTGTAATAAGGGGCCTTCCACCTTTATGAGTTGTGTTGATGTTACCAATATTTGATTTTGGAACGGAGTACTTTATAGAAATTTCTTTTTGGGAAAGTCCATTTTGAAAATCATTTAAAACTTTTGATTTAAAATCAGAATTGTATTTATTTCCCGCCATTTTTTTACAAAAATTATTCTTACGATGTTTATGCTTCCAACATCTTATTACAAGAACAATAATTATAATAAATTTGTTTAAAAAATGTAACGGCCTGAATCTCATATTAAAAAGGAATGCGATTACCGTTATATCCTAGCATTTGTTAGTATAAATTGCTTTCGTTAAGAGTAAGAATAATGAGAGTTGCAAATGTTTTGAACACCTGCATTTTGTTTTGAACACCTGCATAATTTTTTTTTATTTATTTAACATAAAACAATGTATGAAGAATATGTAAAAAATAAATTTTAGTAACTACACCCAGAGAAATAAAGTGCCAACCAAACTGAAAAGTGCATTTTAATGGTAACAACTTATAAATTTAGTTAGTATAATAATATTTCCATTAGATTTCTGAATATTTTGGGTGTTGCAACTTAAATTCAGTTGAATTAACCGAACTTTGTTGTGAAAGCTAATGTCAAGTTGTACCAACCGACTGAAATTATTTATAACCCAATTTGAGTTGTTGTAACCGGATTTCAGATGGCAAATAGCAAAGTTTTTCTCTGTGTGTAAGTGTGATTTGAAGAAAATAAATCAATGAAAACAACAAATGCGATCTCAGTTCCAAATGTTTTGACCACTACTGTACCTTATTCCAAAAGAATTTTAATTCAAGAAAAAAGGGGGTGATAAATAGGATAATTAGGAAAATCCACAAAAAATTCCCAGGGTAAAACAGAAAAAATAATGGCAGTGTTTTGTCTAAAAATAAATATTTTCATCAAAAATATTTCGTGTTTTATCCAGTTCGAAGGACCAAAAAATATTTCATCGAAATATATTATCCGAAAATGTAGAAAATGAAAAACTTGGTTAATTATTGTTTTTTCAAAAACGTTATAATTAGGGTTTTATTAAATAATTAAAAATTTGGGTTGATTCAACATACGTTATATATGGGGGTTACAACAGTAATGACCAAAAAGAGCGTAAAGCGCTAACAACTTAAAACCATAGAACAGTAACTGAAGGCGGCGTGTCTACATTACATGCGCGTAAACAACACGTAAAACAAGTAAGGAGTATACATTACAAGGTAATGCCTTACTTTATCGCACCCATTAAAAAGTTTTTCTGTGAAGTTATGACAATTCAAACATTGTGTATTTTTTACACATTTGTTAAAACTTTTGAACTATAAAGAATTTTGAAAAAATAAAAAACATGTAACTCCATATTAACTAGGAGAATATAAATAACAAGTTCAGTGAAATTTGTGCCGAAAGTTTTTAAAACCTGCCGAATGAAAAAAAAATCAAAAAATATTTCTTTACTTTTTTTACACGTGTAATCAATTGTTATTTAATGATCTCAACCTCTGTTAAAACCTTGTGCCTGCAAACAAGAAACGGGTAGTTTTTAAGGAAAAACAAAGCTAAATTTTAACAATTTTTACTCAAACCACAACAAATATGTTGAAATCTATCAGAAGCAAAATTAAAAAATGTAAATTTATCAATTTAAAGTCGCGAAAAAATATTCAATTTCCTATTTCCAGAAAGATTTATATATTTGAGAGTTTGGCTATCTCTATATTTGATTAATTGTCAGCAGATACGTTTTGTTACTTTACGAATAGACTAATGAATATGGTGATCGATTATTCAACATTTTTCGAAAACCTGTTTCGGGTTTTCCGAATAGTTTGCAATTTAAAAAATCAGGTTTCGGTTTTTGAAATTTGAAAAAAACTTGTTAACCGGGTTTTTAAAAGTTATACAAATATACTTAGAAATATAATTGTTTTTGAAGAATTTGAATTAAGCTTACTATATTATTAGAAAAAGTTTGATTGTTTTCAAAAAACAATAATTATATTTATTAGGGCTAGTAACTTTTCTATAAATTACCAGAGTTTAACTTTAACCACAGATATTTTCATATAAATTTGACATTCATAACTATTACTAAGCCCTAAACTTTGTTTACTTTGAGAGTAGTTAGCTGGTCTAAGTCATTATTTATGAGCGCTCCGGAGCTTTTGTCTAAGGTACACATTTTGCATTCAAAACAATTTGTTAAAAGCCGTTCGTTATTGAAAACGCGTTTTGAAAAAAAAATTTTGAATGAACAAAAATTGTTTAAAAATGTTAACAAAAATAAAAAGATGTATTTTTTATTTTAAAAAAATGTATCCCTTTACTGCATGCAACTCCAGATCTAATTGAAACGTGTATATTTTGAAGTAAATGAAAAATAAGTGAACACTTTTCGGCGTTTTGCTTTACTTTAATTGTTTACGGTCTTATTAGCGAATATAGCTAATATATACACCCAGAGAAAAGCATATAAAAGTTTCATCAATTTCCTCCCAATGTAACAATTTCATCAATATTTATGAAACATTTCATAAACAAGAATTATAATGACCATATTATGGTGTATTTGAACTTTTTCTACACAAAAATAATGAAATCGTTACTAATACAATCTAACCTTCATATATATACATAGTAAAACATTTCATAAAAATTATGAAATTGATTTTGTTTTTTATGAATATTTCATAAATACTATGAACGTTACATTGAACGAAAATTGATGAAATATTTCATAAATATGATGAAGCTTTTCCTTTGAGTGTAAAACCAAAATATGTGTGCTGGAAAGCTTATCGATTTTACTTCATATCTAATTAGTTTGTTTCATAACTTTTTAATTATTACTGCCTATAAATTGTAATTATTTAAAAATATTTTTTATGTTTTTTTGAATAATTTTTTCAATTTTCAATTGTTTTGGACACAAGCATTAGCTAACAAATAAAAAAAATGTGCCTAGGTTACTTATATCAGGAGCAGCATTCAGTCAAATTATTCGTTACATGTATGTAACACCATAACACTGCAGCAACTCCACAATAATACAGAAAAATACAATATTTTGAGGTTATGAAAATTTTAAAAGTCTTTATATGAGTAATTTTAAGATAAAAAGAAGATCTCTTGTATGAAATACTTTTATAAAAAATTATTTTTAAGACAATTTTAAAAAGCATTCCGTTTTTAAGAATTACTTTTGTAAATTTACGGTTTTTAATATATTGAAGCTAAAAAGGAATAATTAAGAGAAAACCGGGTATTCGACAACAAAAAACCGGTTTGTGCAATATTCGAAATTTTAACTTTTCAAAAAGACAATGTACAAAAAACCGATTAAAATCTGTTTTTAAAAACCGACTAGTAGGGTACTAATTGAGCCTTAATTTGAAAATACCCAGGTAGAAACTGCCAACAGTACTAACAACTTAGTATTGGCAAACCACTGATATTTTTGTAAAATCCGCCGTATTAAAAATTATCAAAGGTACACCTAATGCACTATTTGGTTTTCAAATCATGTGTTTGCCAGTACCACACGGAAAATTCATTGCCAATATTGTTTTTTTTATTTTTTTTTTTTTAAAGAGAAGCAACACTCAGGAAATTCTTCCTATTAATTAATGTGTTGCTTTCTTTGGAAAGGGGATAGTGGAGAGATGAAAGGTGGTGAAAGATAAAGGGCTTCAAACATGGCAACACTGTAATTGCGCGAGATGATAAGTCTTAGAACAGTTGTTGCTCGCCACCTGCTGTAGAGTTGGCGAATTTATTGAAGCTTTTTGTTTCATAGCCCTGATTCATTATTTTACTTCGGTGGGGTTAAGTGCTATGGGAACACCGAAGGTGGGCGCAGCGATACATATAAGTGATAGAAAACTCATACATATTGTTTTTCTAAATTGATGTTGTCGTCACCGGGAATCGAACCCGGGACCATCTGTGTAACAGTCCAACGCGCTAACCATTACACCACAACGCCCACAATATTTCGCACAATTAAATAATTTTAATACTACCCAGCAAAACTACACATTACCAAATAATGCTTAAAGTAATGTATCGACATAGGGCTTCACTCATCACAAAACACGTTACGTTACTGAAGAATTTTATCGGCTATGAGCCTAAAAGTAATGTGTGGACTCATTACCTAATAGGGTTTTAAGTAACTGGTTATTTATATGGTTAACGGGTTCGAAAAAGCAATGGGTCTATATATAAATTTTCATAAAAAAAATTACTATTAACAAAATTTTTTGTTATTAAATAATTAACGTTGTATTGCTGGGATTCAAATATAGTGTATTTTGGTTGTTAGGCGAGAACTCTACCCACAAAGCTATCGTCACATATAATACGACCCGGATCAATAAGTCCATGACTTTTTAATGAAACACAGTTTTTTTTTGCAAAAAAAAAATTATTTTTCAACATAATCTCGTGTGTACAAGTACATTATCTTGATGAAAAAGAACTTTTTTCTTGGCCATATGGGGTCGTTTGTTTGTTAAATCCTCATTAAATCGGTCAATAAGTTGGCATAATATTCGCCGTTTATTGTTTTTCCCTTTTGAAGGTAATCGATGTGGATTATCCCGCGTGCATCCCAAAAAAACTGTTGTCATCACCTTATTCGCCGACAAACTATCCTTGGCCTTCTTCGGATTCGGTTCACCCGGAGAAACCCATTGTTTAGACTGCTGCTTGGTCTCCGGAGTGTTGTAATGGATCCATGTGTCATCCACAGTTACAAAAACTCATCCGCATTGCGGTTAAACAACTCCAAACAATCCTTTGAAGTTGGCACACGTTTATGGTAATTTGAGAGCAAACGCGGCACCCATCTTGCAGACAGCTTTCTTAAACCCAACTGATCATTTTAAATCGAAACCACACTGCCTATGAAATGCCTATGGCATCAACAATCTCACGCAGTTTTACTCTTCGATCAGCCAACACCATATCGTGGATTTTTCGACATTTTCGGGTGTATTGACCTCAATTGGCCGTCCAGAACGTTCAGCGTCATTTGTACTTGTTCGACCATAGTATTTATCAAGCTTTTCTATGATTTGATTGACTTTTTTTTACAAAAAATAATGTTTAATGAGCACTCGAAATTCACTTTTTTCCATTTTTAAAAATTCCACGAGGTTGTATGTTTTGAACAGCTGTAAAGCGCAAAGTAAATGACGGAACTTGCGCAAAATTTGACAGCCGTCTGTTAACAGGTGGTACTTGATGGTAGCAGTGTTGCATTTGATATAACTACGAGGGAAGTTCGAAAAGTCAAGGACTTATTGATCCGGCTCGTAATAAGTTGCTTAAAGTGTAAATGAATTTTTGTTCTTCGAGTTTCCGTTTGTAATGCCAAAAATATCCACTTTACCCTCATGCTTACAAAAAATCACGAAGTAATATGTCTAAATATAGACTTTCCAACAAATATTTTAAATATTAATTTTCGTTTATAAAGAGTGTTTTTTATAGAGGTACATGACATCGAAATGGAATAGAACAAAGATGACAAGAAATAAGGAGCATACATTACAAGGTAATACATTCAATCTCTAATAGAAAATATGTGTATTGTGAGAGTACTTTTGAAATTTTTAATGTTATTTTTTTTTTGTAGTTTTCTTATTAATAACGGGCCAAATTTGCCTCTATCTGACACAAAAGATGTTGTTAATAGAAATCAAACACATGCTTACCTTTAATAAAAATTCCTAATTAATTTCTCATCGCTTTATACGTTTTTGTGGTTTATTCATGGAAATTAAAACAGAAGTTATTAAATTTTTATTAGTTTTTAGTTTTTATTGATTTTGTTAATATTTAATCTATGATTGCAGTACACGATATTTAATATTTTTTTTAATTATTAAAGGCAGTAGCTATATATGAATATTTTAATTGATTAATGTGTTTTTGTTTTTTTTTTATTGTTGTTGTTGTATTTATAGACGGAAGAGTAATTATATCCTTTACATTCATTGCCTTCTAAGTGACACACTTTATGAAAAAACACATGCAACAGCATTACTGGCTTTGTTATTATTTATTTCAATATGAATCACTTAATTAAAAAATTCCTACCAGAACTGTTTCTAGGTAAGCACTATTTTTTTTTTGCTGGGAAGTAGGTACATTATAATTTTAAAACCACACTTTTATATTAATATGTTTGTATATGCAATTTTAAAACATTGATAACATCAATACAGCATGTAAAATTTTAACACCTTAATCGTTGTTAAAATGTTTTAGTTTTTATTTATTTTTTAATGAACAGTATCAATAAATTGTTTAAAAATTCTTGTCATATTAAATTTTTTGGAACGCCTTCTAAAATTTTAGAGCTACTTCTAGGGGAGTTATATCAGGCTCTTTAATAGTATTCTTAGAATTAGTGATGCTCCAACTACACTGATAATAATCCATGCATAAAATTACCAATAAATGTCAAAATAACAAAAATTTTCGTGAAATAAACCAATATTTGTTCATTTTACGAAATTTTTTGTTGTTTTGACATTATTTTCGTATTTTTAGCATGGATTATTATGAGTGTAGTTATAGAACTCTTGCCAGAGGCAGTTATTGAGCATTTTAACAATATGTTACGGATGCTTTGAGAACTAGTGCTTCAGAAGATTACTTCCACAACGCTACAAATAATCTTTAAATAGTTCCAGAACAATTGCAAAAATGTTAAAAAAAACCTTTGATTTTTTTACACAGTTTTTGAATCTTTTTTTTTAAAAAGTCTGCATGTATCGCACTATGTGTGATAAGCGTAAATTTCTAAGTAAAAATAACACTGAAACGATGGATAAAAACTGTATAATCTCGATGTATATAAAAACCAAAAAACTAATAAACTGTAAAAAATATTACTTGAGACAGAGTAAAACTGAATTTTTGTTATATAAATAAAACATTTAGTAATGGCATGACGCTTGTAAGGGAAAACCCCTAGCCACGTGTTTGATTACTAAGAAGACAATAATGGAGTAAACTGTACCATTAATAGGTTTTTTGTTAAAGCTCTGCCTATTCTGGAGACTCTAGCTTTTCTAAAACGTCGTGTTCTGATGAAATCTCTAGCCAGATCGAAAAAGTAATATCAACCTAGCTAGTATGTTTGATTTGCTTTATTTTTGTAAATATACGGAGATTGAAAGCTCATTATAAATTAAAAATAAATTGGAGTAGTTTTAGTTTCCGACAAGCATTTTCTAACGGCGCAATAAATACTTACTATACAAATCGAGCGATTTTCGGTTATAACGCATTAAATATTTAAAATAACTTAAATTTTTGAAGATATGCTTATATTATAGTTCGTCAGAAAAGTATTAAACTACTTTGTTTTTGGGATATTATCACTTTTAAAAATGTTTTTCCATCAATAAATAATATTGAGTTCTTATTTTTTTTTTTTAAATTCCAACTCATTCTTCATGCGCGCGGCGGTCAAAAACGCTGATTTAAGGTCCTACAGAGCAGAAAGAGCTGTATTTAAGCAAATTTGAATTCACCTTTCGATTTGACATTAAAAATTAATTTAACAAAATTTTTTTACCGTGGTCGAAAAAAATCAAATTTTTTCAAAACACTTATACAGAATTGCAATATTTCATTGATTAATAACTTTTTAACGGGGCGCTATATATCGAAAATGTTTGTGGCATTTTTCGTAGCTCAAAATACATTTTCATTGTGTTTAAAAAAATATTTTTATTTATTTTTACAAATTGATACTTTTATACCGCTAGTTCGCGATGTATCGACAATTTTTGTACCGTTATTCACAAAGCAAGAGTATAATAGTGTAGTAGTGATAATAGTGTCATGCTGGCACGTAGCTAGGGGGGTTGGTAAGGGGGATACAGCCGCCCCCCATCGAAATGATTTGACAAATTTAAAAATTTAATGCAATTCGATATGAAGTAACAATGTTATTGATAAATTTAATATGAAGATAATTATTTTTGACTTGAATCAAATTGGATATGCCTGGTAGTTCAGTATTATATGGTTCGAATATTCGAATTTCATTAGAAAACATCGCCTGCAAATGAGCGGCTATCATTATTAGAGTTGATTTTCGACAAAAAAAGTAATAAATAATGTTATTTCATAAGATATTTCGATGTCGTTGCCTTAAAATATAATAAAAAAATTGCTTGAGGCAATGCAAACTAAAAATTAAATATGTCTACATCAGGGGTGCCCAAAAGCTCCTTATGGAAGAGCAAACACCAATACATTTAAAGAAAAACTAATTTTTATTCAATATTTTTTGTTGTAAAAACCAATACATACAAAGAAAAAAGAAAAAAATATTTCAATGTTTACCAGCAAAGCATACGAAAGTATTGTTGCTTTGCGCTTGCGTGTATACAGTGAAGAACGACAAAAAAAAACTAATAAGACAAAGTTGTTTGTGTATTTCGTATTGCTAGTGCTGAGCGCTCTATATGTGTATTAAAACACACAGCCTATAGCTAAGTGTTTTTACAAAAACAAATGAGTACCAAGCGCATAGGCCGTGGGCACCCCTGGTCTACATAGAAAAACTTAAATTGAGTTTCAATTAAAATATTTGTTGATTCAGTTAAAAGTTTAATTGCCCTATTGAGAACATTCCAACTATTTGTAAGTATTTAATTGTTATTATTTTCAATTCTAGTTTTTTTCATATCTATGAAAAATTTAATTGAATATTGTTTTTTATTTCAAACTAATTTTTAGTAGATGCTAGTCAAACATTAATTTAAAAAAAAATCACCAAAAATTTTGGAAAACGTTGCTTAAATTTAAAACAAATTGCCAAAATTACAAAATTTTAAAAAATTGGATTTGTTTCTATGTTGTTATTATTTTGTTTATACCAAATTCATATTCAATTAAACAGTTAATACATATTTTTAAACATTTGATTGAAATTGAGTTTGAAATCGAACAAAAGTTTAATTGAAATTTTATTGATCTGTGTAAAATACATATAATCTTTTAAAACTGAGATACCACTACGGAGATACCTCTACGACCCAAACTTAAGTTTACGTGTGCCGTAGTGTGTCACTTCAAAAGTTGATACTGAACTTACAATGGCCTCAAACTTTGATCGATATGCATCATGTGTTAACGTGATCCAATTTGACTCAAATTTTCACAATTTTTTTTTAGACTAAATGTAAACAAATTTCAATCGGCGTTTTTTGAAATATGACATTTTTACATTCAGCAGCTAAACTAGTCTTTTTGTTATAACGAAGTTGTTTTTTGTAAGAAATTTTAAAGGGCTTTTATTTAAAAAAAAATCGTTATAGAAAATTGTGGTGTTTACTAAACACACAAGAATGCTTGGAAAGCATCTGCATTCGTCCAAAATATAAATCAAAGTGAATTGGAAATACACAATTTGTATGTTTTCTCGAGTATTTTAAAAGCTGTTTTAATTTAAATTTTCTAAACTTTAAACTCATTTTCATACAAAGATGTGTTAAATTTCACCGCCACTTTCAAACCCCAAAACATGGGATTGTGCCGCTGAAAAATACGTTTATCATATATTTTTTCTCCTTTATCACCTATCCGAATTTTATTAAGTTCAAAGGGAACCCATCGGAAAAGTTTCCTTGTATGTGTCAGGCAATTTATATAGGATATTTGCCTTTTAATTTGTCTGCAAAATCTGAAACTTTTGAGTTCACTAATACAAAAAACGGAGAGTTTTGGATGGTCATAAATCTTTAATTTCCCGAATTAAAACTTTTGCATAAAATAATACATTATTTTATATACACTTATAAGTTTTTGTCTGCCAGTGTATTTAACAGGACATAATTATATAAATTCATATATAAAATTAATTTCGTCGACGAATTAAGTAATATGATATCATATATACCCAGGAAAAAATTACACATTCCAAAAAGAAGGTGATGCCCACACTTGCTTACATATCTCATTGCCAAATTTAGTAACTGCAATACCAAACGCATTCCAACGATAGAGTCAAAAAAGCAAGTAGTATAGTAATCAATTCTTTAAATTTAAACCAGAAAGCATGAACTCAATAACAAAGTAATCATTTACTTAAAAGAAAATAACAATGTTATTAACTTATATTTATAACTTTTTGTACTCAAGAAGTAATCATATACTCGTTATTGGAAGTAGTTCCTAATTTTGAAAAAATAAGTTATACAATTTTAAAGAATTTATCTCATATATTTTTTCAAACAAATTTTTATTTGCAGGAAAATAATACTTAAAACAGAAATTGCATTTTTTTTTTTGAAAAATTTATATTTTCGTGGTGTATAGCTCCAAAATTATGACAGACCCATGTTATCATATCAATTCGGTGTTTCACTTTTTAGGATTTTATTTCCGTATGAGTTTTGATCGTTATATTTGAGTGACCTAGGAGAATCACGTGTGAGTAAAAGTTGAATGTACTTATGGAACTACTTATTTTTTTTAAATGTAAGTACTTCTTATTTTTTCTAGGGAACTATTTATTTATTTTTTTTTTGTGTAAGTACTCCGTAATTTTACAATGGAACTATTTCTTTATTAAAAAATGTATGTAGTTCTTAAAAATATAAAGTAAATGGTTCTTTGGTAAAAAAAAATAATCAATTCTAAAGAATCAATTATTTTAGTCTCACGCCCTGTTAAAAGAATCGAGTAGGTAATCTAGTAAGGAATGCGTTCTGCCCAAAATGCTTGATTACAAACCCGCTTACCTTTTTGGAAATTTTTTGCTGGGTAGTTGCGTCTTCTTATTGCATCTCGCTCAATATATAATTGTATATTGCATTTAGAATACGCTAAAACTAATCCAATTATTAATGACGTTATATATACTCGTACCTACCCAATACAAAATACAAATTAATATATTTATATTTAAGTAATATATCGTATTTAAAAACAACACAATTTAATTTTGAATAAAATTGTATATTACCCCATGCACACTCACTCTAGAAAATTTGTAAATCATATTTTGGATATAAATATGTATTACATCAATACAATAGTACAATTAATTGCCTATATCATGTTGTGTATAATTTTATACACAAAATTTACCCCAACTTTTGTCTTTTGAATTGATTTCTCTCTGGTTCTTAAATTTTCACAACTTATACACAAAAGATGTATGAACCCTAAAAAAGAACTAGTTTCATTTGTAACATTAGGAATTTTAAATTTAGCTTTAAATTTTTTTTTCAATGTAAAAATCTAAATTAAGTTTCATAAAATCTTTATTTTCATTATGTCTTCATTTTCAAAGTTTTTTTCCCAAACGACTTAATTTTTTAGGTAATTTTAAAAGAATTTTTTGAATAAAATTAAATGTGTAAATATAATTTGCTTCAAATTATAAAGTCGTAAACTCTTTGCAAGTGGCTATGGTCTGAAAGGATTAATAACGTTGAAGCAAAACCTGTATTTGACGGTAACTAGCTATTTCTGAAAATATTTCGGATTTTAATGAAGTTTTAAAATCAAAAACCGGTTACAACTATAGCTTATTTTGTATAAATTTGTATCAGTTCAGATATAAATTTTATACAGCTATATAAAATCGGATTACATTCTATCGCGCCATTATTCGGATGTTATCTAATCTGCTATTAATCAAATTAAAACTAAACTAATCCATATAATATAATTATATAGGCCCATTTCTCAAATGATTATATAAAGCATCATATTATTTTTTTTTAATCGGGTTATTAGAAGTCGAAAGTTTCTATGAGCACTAGGGTTATAACTTTTGACTTTGTTTGCACTTATCAAATTTTAACTAGCCTAGCCGTAGTCGGACAAATTTATAAAGAAACGCAATTTTATTTTCAAAAAGGTTTCCGCATAATCTTCTTTTTGTTTAATTAACCTAAAAATTAATATTTAGCTAAAATTTTAACGTAATTATACAATAATAATGCATATGCAACTTAAAGGATACAAACGTTTTCAAATTTGACGTGTTTCGCGGATTTTGATAAAACATATTAAAGCGTTGTTTCGCTATATAGACATCAAAATTAGCAAAATAACGAACACAATAAGTAAAAAGTAATTTAAAATATGTTGCGCAGTATTATTGGTCAACTATTACAACTTTAATGATAAAAACTTGAAAAAACTGCATTTTAAGGAAATGAAATTGATGCGTTTTTTATAAGTTTCCCCTGGTTACAAAAAAATATAAAATACATAATCAAAATAAAAATCGAAATAAATACAGCCCTTTTTGACCTCTGAAATTTAAAAAAATAATTACGCTTTTTTTTTATTATTGCAAAAATTGTAAAATAGTGATAATATCCCAAAATCAAATTTAAGTGACGAACTCCAATACTCACATAAGTTGATATAAACGAACAAACCTATTTTTTGGGGAAATCTGCTGGATTTCAATTAAAACTGGATTCTTATTGTATCATGTACATCATATTGTTAAACTAAACAACTTACAGCACTTTCTTTCATTCCATTTGGAAGCAGTAAATTCATAACTGCTTCTGTTTTGATTCTTTTCTGCTTATTATACTGCTTCCTAAGATTAATAGCTTGCAGTAGTGCGTTAAAGAAGCAATAGGCTTTTGTCGACCACGAAATAATGGTGATGATAACTAAATTCAGTGAATTCATGCTTTTTTTAGATCTGTGAAATAGCGCGTTATGGATATCAAAACAAGTGCTTTCACGCTAGCGTTTTAAAACAAAGAGCATGCCTTAATTCACCACTAAAGCAAGCGCTTAACTGTTCACTTTCCCTGCCGAAACTGTTTCCTAGCATGCAGTGTTTTTTGCTGGAATTCTAACTTTTTTATATGAAATCTCTCAAATGTAATGAGCTATTCATTTCTGGCAGCTTTGCTTAAATATGAATTATAATGGCTTACATATATGGGTCCCAGCAGAAATTCGGAAGCGGTAAAATTGATAAACACGTCTGTTTAGCTTCTTTTCTGCTTTATATACTGCTTCCTAAGATTAATAGCTTGCAGTAGTGTGTCAAAAGAAGCAATAACGGGTTGTTTATTACACTTTATCGCTTTACGAAAGCACGAAAGAATGGTGACGATAACAAAATTTAGTAGCTAAAATCAATGAATTCATACATTTTGAATAACGCATTTTGAATATCGAAACAAGTGCTTTCAGGCGAGCTATCTCAAACAAAAATCATGCCTTATATCACCAATATTGCAAGTGCTCAGCTGTTCACTTTTCCTGCCGAAACTGCTTAAAAGCAAGCAGTGGGCCATAACAGAGGGAAAAAAGAATGGGCCTAAAAATAGATTTTGAAAAAATTACGAATTCAGAAAGAAATATTAATCATTTCTTTTAAAACATGGTCTTTTTGGGAATCGACCCCTGGTCATCAGATTAACAAGCGACTACGCTATACCCAAAGCCAAGGATTATATTAACCAGGATTAGCCATTCTGTTTGCGCTGCACTTGGGATCGAGCTTGCACTCCAACGCCCTGCTTGGCACCGCGTAAAAATGTCGTAGTTTTGGAGGTAGAATTTTAACACAGTGGTTTTATTCAGCAGCATATTAATATAATTTATTTAATTATTTATTTTTGTGAAGGTATTTCAGTGTATAATATAAATATAATAGAAAAAATAATTTTTTACTGTTTCGAAAATTACTACAATTTTCAAACTACACCTAAGTCGCTCAATTAATTTTCAAAACATTAAAAAAAATTGTTTCTATTATACTTATGTATATGCTAACTTGAAATATCCCTATGGGGAATGGGACCGGACCTGCGTGTGCTACAGGATCGGTTCCTTCGTGCCAGAGACCGGTCCTCTGCTAAACCCTACCCTATGGCAACTTTAACATGGGATTGTCATAGGAGGGGGTCATTTGTCCTGCTTTAAACCACATAGTGGCATGCCACAGGACTAACCAATGATGGGCATAAAAATAAACGAAAACTAAACAGATTCCAATGGGTAAAATTCTGACCAACTGGCTTTTTCTTGTTAATAAGCATTCTGGTTAAGTAATATGTCCTCCCTTTACCAGTCACAGGATTGGTAATTTCAGGACAGTTCACACTGCTTAACCCACTTCAGTATTAAATTATACCAGTCCTGTGATAAGTCCTTCTTTAACCAGTCACTTTTAGGTCAATTGACTCCTCATTCCCCATAGGGATCTTTAAAATAATTAAATAAATTATTAAGGGATTATTGATAAATTATCAATTTTATTTTTGTGTTGCTGAATCGTAATTTTTGAAGCAATACAACATAAAAGAATAAATAAATTATATTTATATACGGTGAAATAAAACCACGGTGTTAAAATTCTATCCCCCAAACTTCCACATTTTTGAGCAATGCCAAGCAGGCTCGTTTGAGTGCAAACTCGATTATTAGCACGGCGCACAGTGGCTGAAGAGCGCCATTAATTCATTTTTTTGATGCCTTCTGATCTACCTGATTTTTAACAGTTTGTAACAAACAATCTAATTATCATGTACCAAAAATATTAGGCTTATATCTTTATTACTTTTTTGTCCAGAGACATTCAAAGTTGACCTAAGTGAATGCATTTGAAATGACCGTATTATATATGCTACCTTCTATCGCTTCATGCTTTTAAAATACTCTTGTAATGACACTTTAATAATTTTTTTCATACAATTGGATGTTATAAATGATATACATAGATGCAAATAAAAAAAGTTTCAAAAAAAAAAAAAAATAAATTTTTACTACTATAAATTGTCCAAAAATATTTATTTTCTCCAACTTCTATGGCTTGTATCTATTGATCTCCAACGACCTCTAGCCCGAGACTTATATCAAATTAAAGCTTAGATTAGATTATAGTGGCACTATGCACCGCGACCAGAAATTGGTATTTTGTGCTGCCAGCGAATACACCCTATAGGTTCAGGCTCCCTACGAAGCCAATTATCCTACCAGGTGAACAGTTCCAAACGTCCGATGGCGTCACTATTCGACCACCAAAATAACGCACCCTCCTGTCGGAGAGCCTCGGACATTTGCAGAGAACATGCTCAGAGGTCTCGGGTTCCAATTCACAAAACCTGCACGTATCCGTAGAGGATCGTCCCATCTTGTACAATTGATACCTAAGGCCACAGTATCCTGTGAGGTAACCCGTTACGGTCCTTAGTTCGCCCCTCGTCATAGACAAGAGTTTTCTGCGATCTCTCCCCAGAGGGAGATATAAACAGCCTCGCCTGTCGCTGACCAGGCGATCTGGCCCAATAGGCCCCAAACTACGACTCCATCTTCTGAGCCTCTCTCTGACATACCCATTGGGTACGCCACAGAAGGGTTCCGGGCCAATGAATTGTCGACGAGCTCCGCAGTTGCCTAAACAGTCAGCCCGTTCGTTCCCCTCATGGCCTGTAACCCAGCCCATTGTCAAGGAGTTGTTAAGTCCTAGACGATTTAGAGAGTCGATACATTCCTTAACCAGACCAGACGACACATCTTGAGCCCTCAAGGCACCAAGTGCCGCTTGGCTGTCAGATAGAATGTAGATCAGCCCCCCGTGTCGTCCTCCGCAGACACTCTTCCCCACAGATGCAGATAGCGAAGACCTCAGCCTGTAAAACGGAGGGATATTTGCCCATGGGCAGAGCACGCTGAAATCCAGGTCCGACGACACCCGCCCCCGTATCCATGTTCGACTGTTTCGAGCCATTCGTGAACCAGACCAGTGCACCAACCTCCGGTATCCAAGACCCATTCAACCACGTGCTCCTGTCGAAAATCACAACAACAAAGTGCCTAACAAATACTTGCACAGGCAGTATCTTGTCACTGAACCTAATAACCGGGTCATCAGCGAACATTTTCGCAATCTCAAGATGCCCCTTCAGATCCCCACTCCTCATGCTGCCAATCTCCCTCAGCCTTAGGGATCCTATGCACGCGTTCTCCTTTACAGAAATATGCAAAGGAGGAATACCCAGCATGACTCCAATGGCATCAGTCGGACATGATTTTGAGGCACCAGTGATACCAATACATGACAGTCGATAAATCCTCTTAAGAGTCATCTGAGCCCCGAGTTGTTCAACCATTGTCCACCACGCCAAAGAGGCGTATGTGACCATCGGTTTCACAATGGTGTTAAAAGACCAGTAGACCATTTGAGGTCTAAGGCCCCAGGTCTTGCCAAAGAGCCTCTGGCAGGCAAACATTGCTCTAGTGACCCTTTTAGAGATCATATCAAGGTGCTCATTCCAATTCAGAGACCTATCCAATATAACCCCCAAGTACTTAACGCTTTCAGAGAAGCAGATCCTCGTCCCCTGAAGCGATGGCTCAGTGAGACATAACTTACGTCTCCTAGTAAAGGGCACCAGGATGGTTTTCGAGGGATTTATAGTCAATCCCTTCTCCTGGCACCACTTTAAGGTAAATTTCAGAGCCTGTTGCATGCGCTCAGAAATTGTCCTGTTATCCCAGCCTGTGACAGAAATAACAAGATCGTCAGCATATCCGTTGGTTCTGAAACCCAGGTCATTAAGCTGCTCAAGCAGCTCATCAATGACCAGAGTCCACAGCAGAGGCGATAGCACACCACCCTGAGGACAGCGCCTAGTCGCCCCTATGGTCCTAGAAGTGTTCCCGATGCCGAATGTAATGACTCTAGAGGTCAACATCTCCAGAGTACAACTAACGATAACACTGGGGATGTCTTTCCTCAACATCGCAGTCCTAATCGCATCGTAGGACGTGTTGTCAAAAGCGCCCTGAATATCAACGAAAGCACACAAGGCTATTTGCTTCGCCTCCAGTGCCTTTTCGATCATAGTGACAACTTGATGGACAGCCGTCTCAGTGGATTTTTCCTGCTGATACGCAAATTGGTAACCATGAATGGGTTTGCGCAGCAGGTACACATCCCTGATATAGTGGTCCAAGACTTTCTCCATGGTCTTAAGGAGAAAAGAACTAAGACTTATTGGTCTATAAGATTTGGGCAAATGTTCCGCTTTGCGCCCAGCCTTCGGTATGAATACTACCTTAACTTCGTTCCAAGCCAATGGAACGTGACCAAATAACAAACTCGACTTAAAAATCCTGGTCAGTTGCGGGAGTATAAGATCCATGCTCCTCTACAGCAGACACGGATACACCCCATCTGGTCCAGGAGATTTAAACGACGAAAATTTTCTCACTTCGCCTCCCAGATAGGCTAGGAGTCCTAGGAATCCTAGATAGCCTCTCAGGTGACACACAAGCCGGAATGTGTGTATTCAGTAAGAGTTCACAGGTCTCCTCGGGCGATTCAGTATAGGACCCGTCCGGTCTCTTCAGGGTACTAAGCCCGTTCGTATCATCTTGTGAAAGAGCCTTCTGAAGCCTAACCGCTTCGGGGAGATCTGAGATCTTCTCGCAGTAGTTACTCACGTTGCCCTCTTAGATCTACGGATTTCCTTATTGTACCCAGTTAGAGCCGCCTTGTAGGCCACCCAGTTGCCTGTCTCCTTGGCCCTATTGAATAGTCTTCTCGCCTCGGTTCTGAGTTTCCCAAGTTTGTCGTTCCACCATGGAACATCACGCTTGGTTTTCCTTGCCCCCATTGGGCAGCTAAACTCATAGGCGGAAATTAGATTACACTGAAGCAGTTAGCGGAGTCTTCAACATAATACCGAAAGAGATCCCAATCTGTCCTCCTGGGATTACGGAAGGACTGGATAGTACCCAAAGAACCCGCAATGTTGAAGACGAGGTGTTGGTGGTCCGACATTGAAACTTCCGAAGATACGTGCCAGTCAGAGATGGCGAAGGAAATATTAGAGCTAGTAAGTGTGAGGTCTAAAACCTCCGATCTAACTACGTTCCTGAAAGTGGGTTCGTCACCCCTATTCGCTATATTTATGTTATTACTACTAATAAACTCTAGCAGGTACTCACCTCGCTTGTTGTTACCTGTACTTCCCCAAGTAATGTGATGAGCATTGGCATCACAGCAGATGATCCATCCAAGATTTCTGGAGTTGCAGAATTCTACAAGAGCTCTCACTTCAGATGTTGGCGCCTCATCTACATCTCCCGGCAGGTACGCGGATGCAAGTACCACCTCATGCTCACCAGATAGGGAGGGCACCCTAGCCCGTATGGCAACCAAATCCCCTAAGATAAACTCTGAGATGGGAAGAATGGTTAAATTGTTTCTAACAAACATGGCCGTTCTAGGCCTCTCATGTTGATTGTTATATATGAACCTACCTTGTTTTGAGTTGAGCCCTTTTATTGCTCCGGCATGCACCCATGGTTCCTGGATAAAAATGACGTCCAGGTCGTCTGAGGTGAACCTTCTAATTGCCACATCTGAAGCCGCTTTGGCATGGTGAAGGTTCACCTGTAAGCACTTAATGTGCTGTTTTGCCTTACTTTTTGAGGCCATTATTTGCGAGCTTGTTTTTTTGGCGCGCTTCGCCACTTTACTTCCTCGATTGCTGTTCAGCAGGGCTGCTTCTTCTGCTGAGTGCCTCTCCCACTTTCTAGGCCTGTTGCTTGTATGGGCCGTTGAAGCCTTGTTTTTGGCCCTCTGGCTATTTTGCCCGCTAGAAATTGACGTTGGCACATGCTTCGAGCAGCTTGGTTTATCGTCTGAGGTAATTGGCTTTGAAGCACTCTTATCAGAGTTAGCCGAAGTTGCTGAAGCAGATGCATTGGTCGTTTCGAGTTTCTTGCGCTCGACCACATTAGGTTGACGGGTGGGTCTTACCAGCGCCGTTCCAAACTGGAATTTCACCCGATAGTTCTTTTGTTTGAGTACATTGGCAGATATTGGATCGATAGAAAGAGTGATCTCGACTACACCACCCTTCACGACACTATTCAATACCTTCCAGTACTCAACCGAAAGATCACGGTTTTGGGCTTCAACCAGTCAAAGTATGAAGTTACTTGAGGTATCCTCCTCGCCCGGGAATTATCCCACGAACACTTGGGCCCTCGGCACTTCATCCTCAGCCACGACTTTGAGAACAGCACCTTCGCATGGCTTTATTTCGGGGACATGCGTCTCCATCCACTGTACCGTCTCTTTGTCGTCGCATACAAAATTGATCCATCCTGGTTTGAAGGAGCAGTTGGAAAAACTGGGCTTCAGGGGCCCCTTCTTGAGCTCAACAATTTTATACAGGATGGACCTTTTGATGGAGTGTAGCTGCTCGTCAGACCATCTCGTTGCCGGAAAATCAGGCGGTATAACGCCAATTTTTAGGGCGGCAACGACATCCTTGTATGAGGGGACCATTGTTTTTGGCGGTTTTGCCGGCACGGTTATGGCTGGTTTCACCAGTTTGCCACTGTCCACCTTAAGGGGCGTGCCATCCGCAGCATAAAGCTTGAAGTCTCAGCTAACGATTTATTTTTGCCCCTAAGCAATTCCAGTATAAAAAACTAAAAAAAGTTAGGAAAAATTTCCTTCACAAGCATGTTATTGCGCAATAACACAGTTTTTTTTTGTTTTTTGTTTTGCTTGCTTGCTATGTTGCTTTGTTGTAAAAAATCGCACAAAAGACAATATCAGAACCCAAGTTTAAAAATATGTACTTTCTAATAAAATAACATAGAAATTAATGCACTTAGTAGCGCTTGCAATAACTTCTTCCCATTATTTTTAATGCGTTTTTGTTGTTGTTGAAAGTTCAATATTTTTATCAGCTGTGATTATTAGTTGCATTGTTTTTGTGATTATAGGATATTAGTTTGTTGTTTTGAACTAGCTATAATCATTTATATTTGATTAAATGATTAAAGCTAATTAGTTTATTGTTTATGAAGTGACAAATAGAAAAAAAATTATGTAAATATGGACAATCTTCAGTTATCTTATTATGAAATTTTTGATCTTTTTTTATATTGTGATAAGAACATTGATGTAGTTTGCGATATTATTTCAACAAATTATACTAATTTATCAATAATTAACGTAGATCAATTTAAAAAAATTTTAAATAAACAATTTTTACCAAAATTAAAAACTAAGTGGGCCAGTGCAAAACGTATGAAAGATAGATTTGTTGAACAAAACGAAGTTTGGTTGGAAAATATGTATTGTTTTGGTGAAGATATGAAGAATCAATGGTCTCATGAAGTCAAACGTGGTCGCCCTTCTAAAGCTTTTGAACTTTGACAAGCTCGTGCTAAAAGGGGCAAAGTACAGCAGTTATGTGATAGTAATTCGGCAGAACTTATTTCATTAGCTGCAAAAAAAATTAATAAGGATGAACAATTTTAAAAAATGTTTAATCCACAAAAAGCACTAAGCCTCATTATTGATGCTTGTTTATGAAAACATCAGTATCAAATATTAAGATGGACTGCAAAAGAAATTGGAGTTAAAAAGGAATGTTATCTTAAAAATTTGGAAATACAGGAGAACTATAGTAAAGTCAGTATGCAAGATTTACTCGATCATACTGTATCCAGAATATTGAAGGCGAAAACGAAAGCTGAGACAGAGGTACTCCCAAATCAACTACAACTAATTTCTAAATGGGGTTGTGATGGATCTGCAGGACAGTGAATACCATCAAAAATTCAATGATCCAAATTTAAATGACAAAAATTTTTTTTGACTAGTATTGTTCCTCTCAATTTGAAATGTATTGATGGCACAAATGATTACAACTTTTTGTAGGCCAATAAAATTTAAATTTGTAAAAAAAACGGCAAATGTTATTTCTGAAGAAGTTGAAAGGGTGCAAAATGAAATTAAAGATTTGAAAAAAACTGTTGTTAATATTTATGACAAAAGTTTTGAAATTTTGCATACTCCTGTTTTAACCATGATTGATGGACAGGTTGCGAATACAATCACACAAACATCAGGAATATCTGTATGTTTTATATGTCCAAATAAGCCTAGCGAAACGAACAATTTGGAAGTATTTGGGACAAAACCAGTTTCGGAGGAAGGGCTTCAATTTGGAATTTCACCTTTACATGCGAGGATAAAATTTATGGAGTGCATATTGCATACAGCATACAATAAAAGTTTTTCAAAGTGGAGAGTAACTAAAGATACGAAACATGAAAGAGAAGAAGGAAAAAAATTTGAAACTGGTTCTAGGCATAAATGTGGACATGGTTAAACAAGGAATGGGCTCAACGAGCGAAGGCAATACTTCTAGACTTTTTTTTTGCAAATCCTTCCATAACGGCAGATGTTCTTGGTGTTGATGAAAATTAAATTCATCGCTTTAGTACAATTTTAACGGTTATAAATAGTAATTTCGAAATAGATGCAGACAAATTTAAAGTTTATTGTTTGGACACTGCAGAACTATATATGTATACAATTGTACAGCTGGTACTATATGCCTATTACTGTACACAAAGTTCTAATTCATGGGAGTGAAATTGTGTCAGCAGCAATATTGCCACTTGGCATGTTGTCGAAGGAAGCTCAGGAAGCTCGTAATAAAGATTACAGAAGTTATCGCCTAAGCCACTGCAGAAAAACTGATCGCATATCAACAAATGAAGATGTCATGCATATGTTTCTAGCGTCTTCAGATCCGTATATAAATTTATACCGTAAACAGTTTAAGATGGATATATTGGAATTTTCTGATGAAGTAAACAAATTGTTATGTTAATAAAGGTTCACGAATTACTTTGTTTTAAATTTTTTTTTTTTTAATATTTTCCTTCATTTATTTACAGATATTTTCATTGAATATGGGCGTGACTGTTGCTGCATTTTATTTATATTTTAATCAAATAAAAAACACGCGAATTTAAACTTGTGTAGCTTTTTAAGCGATCTAGCTTTGTCAACAAAGAAAATATTGCATTTTATGTGGTCATTTTGTATGAGAGGTAGGCGTGGTTGTTAGCAGATTTTGTTAATTTTTTCACCATTGGTTAATATTATCATAAAATTGCAATGAGCAAAAAATTGTGACTCTACAATGATTTTTAAATTTTGTGTTATATGGGAAGTAGGCGTGGTTGTGCTCGGATTTTTTTCATATTTGTAGTATTTTTTTATCACAACCAAATATTAGTCGGTGTTTCCTTATAGTTAATGCCACCAATCGTATGAAGCTGAACCAGTGTGCGGCGCATACAGAATGGCTAATCCTGGTTCATATAATCCTTGCCCTAAGCTACAGAGGCATATAACATTTGATAGTTAAAACAGAAATGAGTTTTTCTTCTATGTAATTTCGTTCAAGATATACAAAAACTAACACCCATTAGCTTACAAAAAGACAAATTATAAAAATAGATTTACAGAAAAATATAATGTGTTATTATGTTTTGACTGGAAGTAATAAGATGAATAGTCCATTATTGTTCACTAACTATTTTTGAATGAGAGTAATGCATTATAAGTTTCTTATTGGTAACCCATTATTTATTATTTGAAGTAATTCAGAAGGTAATCGGTAGTTATTGCAAAGTAATGTATAAATTAAAAAATAGCCATTACCATATTTTTGATGGATATTTCTAAGGACGACAATTTCCAACAAAAATCATGGGTTACAACGCCAGACTAGAGCCAGTACTATCTCTAAAGGACTACTTGTAGAACTAGTTGCGGAATTGATAAATGTTTTGCTGCGTTGTGTTTATTTTCTGATGATTTTTTAATAATTTATTGAATTTAATAATTAATAATCGATAATATCGCGTGAATTAAATATTTTGTTTTAGGTTTTAACTTTTTAATTATACACACATTTTGTCTTAATCATATAAATTACAAATCGGACTTTTTTAATATTTGAATCCGGGGCTGCTTCTAATGACTTGTAAGTGTATCAACTTTGACGAATAGTAAGGACGAAAACTAAAAAGTTGTAAATTTCTACGTTGGCTTTAATATAAAGTTATTAATTTGTTTCAAGAGATGTATTGTAAAATTTCAGTTTATATGAATTTGCGTGTCTGACTGTCTGTCTGGCGGAAAAATGTTGAATTTTTTCCATTAATAAATATTATTTGATTCCGTTATATCGCTATTCAGCAATAAATAAAAATACAATTCTTAACTTAATTTAAATGTTTTATGTTTGTTTATTTGTTGGTTCGTTTGCATTAATATACAATTCAATTTCATATCTAATGTAAATCAATGCAATGTTGTAGGTCACGATAGACAACAAACATTTTAAGCACTTATTCCATCAATACCATCGACTATAACAACAATATACAAATTAGGGATGCCAAACGGTGTTATACCGAATGCCGAAATCCCAGAATTTAGTCAATACCGAATAACGGGATTTTCTTTTCTTAAATCCTGGCTTTTGTGGGTTTATATTTTGAATATCCACAAAATTTGTTTGGATGTTTATGGTGCTGAACACTAGGGTGGGTTCAAACAAAAGTTGAGTTAGTCACCCCCTAGGATTAGGGGTTGTGGGAGGGTTGGAAAACCAGAAAAATCACAACAGAGAGAAATGTAGCTATTAGCAATCCATTAACAACGATATGCATTACGTTACGATCTTACTTCAAATGCCGACACAGTGCACAAAAAACAAAACGGGTCTTTAACTTGTATTTAATCCTGGGGGTGACTGGCTAAACTTTTTTTTCTTGTATGTGGACCGACACACCCTACTACCCTACTGAACACCACCTCATAGTGGGGAATTTAAAAAAAAATAATGGTCATAAAAATAGAACTTCTACACCAACTGATCCGATCGGTACGACTCAAATTGGAAATTGTAAAGAGTGATAATCTTTTATAATATTTTACTTACAAGTTCTGAAAGATGAGAAGACTTGTAGATTTTGTAAATGTGGACCGATTTCTAAAATTGTGATTTTGGCACAACGAACACTATTGTTTTTTTAATTTTTAAAATCCTGCTAATTGTTTTCGAGATATTTCCACATGAATTGTACTCAAAATGGCGTTTTTCCAATTTTAAATAACTCCGACTTTCGTCTTTCGTTAGATATTCGGTCATTTCTTGTACAACTAGGTCCAAAGATTATGTGGTGCAAATTTCAGTTAGGTAGATAGTGAAATATTTAGTGGTTCTGTATTTTTTAATACAAAATCCGATATAGAGTTGTAAAATATTCGACATATTTAAAAAACCGATTATCGATTACTTAACAAATACGATTTTTTAAAAACCGGGTGTCGCTTTTTTTTTTGTATTAAAAGACGTTTCAAATAAACGGTTTTTAGTTTTTTTTAATCACTTTTTATTGCTGATATCTGAAATTTTTTGTACAAATTCTAAAAAAAATACTAAAAATTTAATTGTTTTTACATAAAACTAAACAGATATCCTTTCTAAGATCCTTTTTAGTTATGTGCTAAATAAAAGGAATCTTAACAAAATCTAAAAGTTTGGTCATAATAAACTTAAAAAATTGTCCAATTACATAGTCACATAAAATAATACAACGTCTGGCCAATCATTCAGATATACACAGAGAGAATTTTCTTGAACAAGTTTTTAACTTTATAAAAAAACTACATCATTTTTATGAAACTGTTTTTAATGAAACTTTTTCATCAGGCGTATGAAATTTTTGATAATATTTTTTTCAAATCTGCATTAATTTTATGAGAAGGAAGAATTTCAGTGACATTTCATACACTAAGAATAGTATGTAGGTAAAGACCACTACAAATGTAGTTTAAAACAAATGAAATTTCACTTAAAGAAAGGACGACTTACATTACAGTAAATTCAACTAACAATGTCATTTGTTTTTTAATGTTTAAAAAATGACAAACAATTGTAGTAAAAATTAACCAAATGGTAGTAAAAAATAAACAAACATTTATTTTCTTAAATAACAAAAAGCAACTGTAAAACATTAATGTAAAATCATAAAACAGTCATTTCAAGTGGGCTGTTTTTTTAAATGTACTACACGGTTAGGAAACTATTTAATTTGTTCTACAAATGACTGACATTTACATTAAAAAAAAAAAAAAGTTAACTGTATTACCTCCCAAACAGCTACATATTTTTAAAGCAGAAGTTCCCTGAGTGTATATCTAATACAAAAATTCATTGATATCATGCTGATAATTCTCTTAGTGTATAAATCGAACTTATTTAAATTTCCAAGAAACCGACGTTTTACACTTTTTTGACTTAACTAATTTTGAACAAATTAAAGTAAAAGTATATTTGGCTAACGTGAAGTGTCTTCTACCGGGACACCCACCGATGTGAATTAAATGTGGAAAAGTGAAATAAAAAAATAAATTGTTCATAAAAATAATGAAATAAATCTATCAATTCAATCTGTCTCGTCGAAATTGGTAGGTGTCTTGGATACAAACATTCTTTGTAAGCAAAATCTTTTATAGCCTTTAAAGAGAAGACAAAACAAGACTTTAACTTTTTTTCAAATTTCAAATTTTACGGCTAGTAAAGTCCATAAAAAGCATTAAGATCATGCGCAGCTCCAGCACTTAATATAAGGGGATATTTTATTATTCTTCATGATATTAATGAAACAATTTCATATAATTTTCTTTTGTAGATTCAATGAAAAATTTTATAATATGCAATAAATTGTATTAATATTAAGAAACTATTCATAAAATTTTCTTCCTAAAATTTCATACATTGAATATTTTCTTTAGATCTATGAAATTATTTCAAAGACTTAACTTTTTATATTTTCATAAAATGTCATAACTTCATTAATTTTCCTACATTTAAAACTGTATTTTTAAAACTTAGTTATAAAGTGTTCAACATATTTTATACATTATTAATTGTTTGAAAAATGATATGAAGCGGTTTATTGGCTTAGTTCGAAAGCATTTTCAAGACATTCATGAAGAGTTTTAATAAATTAAGAGTTTATTAAATTAACTTGTTAATTTTAAAAAAACTTATGGGACTGTTTCATAAATTCTATAAACGCTTCATTGTTGGAATGATTCATTAGTTTTATGAATATTTTCATTAATTCCACAAACAATTCATGAAGATTGACTTAATTGAAATCTGTTTCAGAAATTTTATGAAAAGTTTCAATGGACGAGTTCCAGTGACAATTTTTATTAAAGCTATGAAAAAATTCATCACTGAAGTGAAAGCAATCCTCTCAGTGTGGCATTATGCAATTCCTTACAATTCTTTAGCCGGGCATGATTAAAATACATTATATTACTTTATCGGGATTTCCAAAAAAGTCTGCGCGTAAACCTTTTTGAAGTTGGGAAATTTTTTTTTTGTCAAACTGAACTAAAATTAAAATTTGGCCCACATTAAAAATAGTTAGCCTTTGACAATTTTAAAGGTTACACAAACTTTTAAATTTGACAGTTTTTCCGTATTTTGAGAAAAATTAATTATAACATTATGTATATCAAAATATGTATAACAACGAGCCCATTACGTAAAAAGTACACACGGAGAAAAATTAGGCTATTTGCCAACTGAAATTCGGTTACTACGATTTAAATTCGGTTATGTATTACGAATTTCAGTCGGTTGGTAAAACTGAGCATTAGTTTTCACAACAAAGTTCGGTTAATTCAACTGAATTTTAGTTACAACTGCCAAAATATTCAGAAATGTAATGTTGATATCGTTGTACTAACTGAATTTATAAGTTGTTCACATAATTTACACTTTTCAGTTCGGCTATCACTTTATTTCTCTATGTGTATTTAAACAAATGTTGTGCAGTAATATCGATAAACACGTGAAAGAAACTCATTTTTATAAATTGCACTTAATTCGGGAAGAATTTGTTACCAAATGACCCAAAAAAAAACTATTTGTATTATTAATTTTGTAGTACATACCTATCACTCGATGATAGTTAAACATTTTGCAAAAAAAAAAAAAGTTATAACCCTAAAGTACATAGGTATAGCAAAAAAAAAACGGAAATCCAAAAAAGCACACATGGGTAATGGGAATCAAGGGAAAGGAACAAAGCAAATTTATTTTCTCCGAGTTTTTTTTACTTAAATCTGAGAGAAACCCTTACAAAGTATTCCAAAAATGTTTATTTCTCTAAAACAGTGGTCGACAGAAAGAGAGAATATGAATACATTGGTGTTTTACTCTGTAAGAATCTTTCTATACTAATATTAGAAAGATGTAATGCTATTTTTGTTTGCAGGATATAATCCCACCAAATAAATATGATGAAACTTTTTCTCTGAGTGTAGTATTCGATAATATCGAATACTATTTTTAACGATTTTACTATCGTTATTCCCGCGAATTGCGATAACGGAACCGATTTCATAATGTAATAAAACAAAAAAAAAAAAAACGATATCGATGGGAAAGTTACTTTAAGGGCCAGCAGAACTATTTCCGTTCGATATAAGCTGAAGATTCCTTGGACCGGGGCAGAAAAATCTATATCATGCCAGTGGATTAGAGTGGCACGTGACTTTTAGAAGAATTTTTTAAAAATATCTTAATTAAATTAGGTGACAAGCGAAAAACTGTATCAGAAGTGCACTTTAACCCTTTGACTGACATAGGCAAGTATGCTTGCCAAAGAGTTTTTGGCACTTATAATTGTCCAGGTAAAAGTTACAGCAAAGATATGGTCGGCGGCAAATCTCTATCTGGTCTCACTTTCCCGCCAGAAGACCTTAAAGTTGGGCGTTGTGGTGTAATGGTTAGCGCGTTGAACTGTTGCACAGATGGTCCCGAGTTTGAATCCCTGTAACGACAACAACAATTTGGAAAAATAATATATATGAGTTTTCTCTGCCTCACATGTATCGCAGCGCCTGCCTTCGGTGTTCCCATAGCACTTAACCTCACCGAAGTAAAATAATGAATCAGGTCTATGAATTAAAAAGCTTTAATAAGTTTGCAACTCTCCATCAGGCGGCGAGCAACAACTGTTCTAAAACTTATCATCTCATGCAATTACAGTGTTGCTATCTTTGAAGCCCTTCATCTTTCCCCACCTTTCACCTCTCTACTAACCCCTTTCCAAAGAAAGCAACACATTAATTAATAGGAATAATTTCCTGAGTGTTGCTTCTCTTAAAAACAAAAAAAAAGTTGGAAAAAATATTGTTTATTTAAGATCAAAATTAAAATTTTTTGACAAGCGAAATCAGGATTAAGGACGGGGTCTATGGAGCCAATTTTTGTGTTACTTAACTTTTATTTAGTTGTGGATCCCGAAATTGAAGAAAACATAAAAATCCCTTTTGCCAACACTGTGTGGTCGTCAAATGACAGTTATTTTGGCCTTCAAATATGAGGGGCAAGTAGGTAGTCTAGGAAGCCAATTTTTTTTAACATAACTATTACTAGAGCTCATGAAGTTACTTCGGCGGAAAATGCATGGTCCTCAAATAGTTAAACGAAAAAAAATCGTTTTTCAAGCATCATTAAACATAAAGCTTAGAAAGTATTCGGTATTTAAAAAAAAATCCAGAAATCCCAAAACCTCCCGATTGGCATCCCTAATACGAACACAACAATTGACAGCTAAGAATTGTTTTGTATGCGGAAAAGTGTGCGTGTATATAAAAGTTTATAAAATTAGTTTAGCATCAATGTTATTGACACCCCCATCCAAGTAACCACAACAATATTTAATACATGTAGCAGACATGGGCAAATGCGGCCCAGAAATAATAAATAAAAAAAAATTTCATCAAATAAAATTTTAATTAAAAAATATTAAATCGATGAAATTTTAACAAAAATAAAAATTTAGAAATAAGAAAAATAAACGGTACTAAATAAAGATCAAAATTTACAAAAAAATCTCAGTACTAAAAAAAAAACAAAAAAAAAAGAATCTACTGTAAAAAAAACTTTGTTTATAAAATTTAAGGATGAAACTCATTTATGGAATAGTTTCATTTGGCATAAATTATTCATCATATTTATGAATTTTTCATAGATTTTATAAAAAGTTTCATACAAAATTAATGTCAAATGTTTCATAAGTATTCATCATTTCATAAAAAGTTTCATTAACCGTGTGAATATATATTTTTTGGTTTCCTATTAATTGAAATTCAAATTTTCCATCAATAGAAATTAAGAATTTGCAAATTATAATTAAAATTATAATTTATTTGCGATAATTTACGTTGAATAGTTAAAATATAAACAGCACAGAAAAAGTTATTTGACACCAGCCTGAAAGAACATTTATAAATTTCAAAGGACATTAAAATTATTAACCTCAATAAATAAATGCCTCGCTCGAACAAGGGTATAAAATCCAAAAACCAAAGTGTTAAGGAGAGGTAAAAGACTTAAAAAAATACTACGAATTTAGGCCACATATACCAAAGTACAAAATTTCATTTATATTAAGCAGAAGTAACAAAAAATTGCACTCGAAAATTTTCTTTAGAGGAAAATTTTATAAATATGATGAAAAACTTTATTGATTTTCATCCATTGTAACGCTTCATAAATATGATGAAGCTTGTCAACAATTTTAACTTTTTTGAAACAAGTTCATCATATTTATGAAGGGTAACATTGGAGAAAAATCGATAAAGCTGATCCTTTAAGAGTAGTAGATTCACTAATATTTGAAAAATTTGTCAACATTTTTAGAAATATTTTGTTTACAACATCATAGAATACATAGATTTCAAACTCGTGGACATTAGCTCTCAATGCACGTAACTTATGAGAACGTTGTATACCGATACAAAAAAAATTTTAATGTATAGGAAAAAATGTGTCTGCTGTTAAAAGAAGAAGAGTTCGAGATCTATGCAATCTACTTACAACATAACCTCTATAAGTTATGATATCGATTTGAAAGAGATTTTTTGCTTCAGATTCGTATTAAGGAGGCCATTATGCTTTGAAGAGCTTAATTATAAGTGAAAGCTACAATCTTGTATATGTATGTAATCCAAAAGTTTAATTTAAAGAATTTATTTAATTGAAGCAAACAGTGGCTTTAATGCACTGCTACCCAACACAAATAGTGATGAAAAAATAGCAATGGAAGCCCACTATCTGATGAATCGGATGTTGTTCAAATTTTAGGTTTTCCATCAGTGAATTTAAAATTGGCTTGTCATAGGAAGGGAGTTGTTCCATTTAATAGCAATCAATGTAAATTTAAACCAATGATTTTTATTTATTTTTTCACGTGATTTTTATTTATTTTTTAATAAAACAAATTTTAGTGGCTTGCGTGGTGTTTGAATACACGAACTTGGTCATGAAAAGCTGACGATATACCCCTGAGCTATCGCTTGATAGCTTGGGCGTTGTGGTGTAATGGTTAGCGCGTTGGACTTTTACACAGAAGGTCCCGGGTTCGATCACCGGTGCCGGCAACATCAAATTAATATGTATGAGTTTTTTCTATCCCTCATACGTATCGCAATGTCCACCTTCGGTGTTCCCATAGCAATTAACCCCACCGAAGTAAAATAATGAATCAGGGCTATGAACCAAAAAAAGCTTCAATAAGTTTGCCAACTCTCCATCAGGTGGAGAGCAACAACTGTTCTAAGACTTATCATCTCGCGCAATTACAGTGTTGCCATGTCTGAAGCCCTTCATCTTTCCCCGCCTTTCATCTTTATACTATCCCTTTCCAAAGAAAGCAACACACTAAATATAGGCCTCTCTTTTTAAAAAAAAAAAAAAAAAAAAAAAATCCCAGCGAAAACGGAGGTATGTTGTTTTCACCTCACGCACATAGAAGCGGACAGAAAATTATCAATACGTGTCAATGGTACCACACTCAACCACAACTTCACTCTCAAATATCTGGGCATAACCCTAGACAGAACGTTATCATTTAAAAACCATCTAGATAAGTCTTCCCAGAAAATTAAGACAACAAACAACATCATCCAAAAACTCGCTGGAACAACGTGGGGTGCTCATGCTAACTGCTTAAGAACATCTGCCCTAGCATTAGTCTATTCGGCTGCCGAATATGGTGCCCCAATCTGGCTAAACAGTCATCATGTCAAACGAATAGATACGCAACTAAACACCACAATGAGAATAATTTCAGGAACTCTAAAGGCCACCCCCACAGAATGGTTACCCTCGCTAACAAATCTGCAGCCGCCACACTTAAGAAGAAGACAAGCACTCCTCCGAGAATACACTAAGATCAGATCAGATATAAACATACCGCTCAACTCTGACCTCTCCATCCCCTACGATGCGAGACTGAAATCCAGAAACCCACCGCTTTTACTAGCCAAACAACTGCATGATGAAAGCTTTAACATCCAGACAACATGGTCGCAGCACTGGTATGACTCGGGACGTAGTAGTCCCTTATTCAACAAAGATGCCCGTAACAACGAATTTGACCTTCCACGTAAAGCTTGGTGTAACTTGAACCGCCTTCGCACTTCCACTGCCAGAACGATGGAAACCCTAACTAAATGGGGACTCGCAAATGACGCAAGCTGCCAATGTGGTCATCCAACTCAATCGATTGACCACATCATATATAGCTGCCCAGTTTTGTCATTTCCAGGCAATATTGAAGAATTGAAATCCTTAACACCTGACGCAATAGCCTGGCTAAACTCATTAAACTTATAACAATCAATCTATCTCAACAATTTGATTTAAGCTAACAAAACATAGTGGAAAATATATTTTCTCTGTATTCTTAATTCCATACGCTAAATAAAAAAAAAAAAAAATTACATAATATTGAGAATCAGCAAAAGAAACGTATAATTTTCGTATAGAAATAAACAATCAAAAATTTGGAGCTTACTGTTCCCCTAACAATGATGCAGGTTGTAAGCAGCTTAATAATCCCTTACAAGGATGCAGGTTATAATGCAGAAAGTTCCATATCGTGGATTATAAACGATTTGTAAAAAAGTCCCGAGTGATTTCCGTTTGTGTTTGATGTTTTCGAGTATGAAATAAAAAATAATTAGTCATTTAACTGCTTCTGAAGAGCTAGCACGTGGAGCGGTAAAAAAATAACATAACTTCTTCACGCAGAGAATTTTAACAACAAAAAAAATAATATCTGTAGAATTTTATGTAGAATAAATTATGTATATTCATATTACTACTTTTAATCTTAATAGTGAAGACATGAAATGTGATCTTACTGAAACCCATGAAATCAGTGCTTTTTATAAACGCTGAAATCCGCGCTTATTTTGTGAAAAAGTAATGCTTCCAAGTGGGAATTCGGCATATAAAAATCATGGCATATGTAAGCAGGTTTGTAAGGGATTCTTTTCGGCTTACTCTCTTACAAAATTGCTTGCTTGTAAGCAGCGTTTTTTACTGTTAGTTTTTCAATGTAGATATTACTCAGGCTTTAATGAAAAATAAAATTTCATAATAAATTAAACTAAACTAAAAAAAATAATAGTAAAAAAATCAAATATTTTCTAAAAAATGTTTATTTTACCATAAAAACTAAAAAAAGTAAATAATAGTATAACAAAAAAAAAATTATTGGCGGTTCCGGGATTCGAACCCAGAACACTCTGATTGATAGGCAAGCACGCTTCCGTGCAACCTCCCTACGAAATATTAACATCTTCACGCAGAGAAAAAATAGGCCTAAAAATCATAAACATGATTCTGACTGATAATATTATGATCATGGACGTCGATTTATCATCATTTAGAATCATAACATATTTATGAGTATCATATTAATATTGTGGCCTGTTTTAACCATAATATGATGCTCTTAAACTATCATAATATGGTGCTCTTTTTCCTGTGTGTTGTCACTCGTGAAAAAGAACTCCTAATTGGCATAATTTTGTTACAGACCACTTCTTGTTGATGTAATGAAACAAGTGATTTATTTAAAAGTTGTTTCATTTATTTTTGCTGGGTATGGAAAAAGCCTCTCATTTTTCATAAATTTCAAATAAAATATTTCACTTAAACAAATGTGGTTCAAAATATTGACCAGCTTTTTAAATATTTCTGGATTACTCCATGAATTTGCAAGTTTTTTCCCCGAGATTTATTAATTGATGAGTCTAATGTTTAAGGATATTTAAGTTGTAGGACTATAAATCCAAAAAAAAGAAATTTTTGAATATCCTAAATGGGTACTAGTAGTAGTAGTAGTAGTAGTAGTTTTATTTTTATTTTCAGCAATACATATAATTACAAAATAAAAATAAATTTATAAATATTTACGACTCTGACCATTGTCGTCAGCCGTTTAACATATGTATACAAATAACAATTCGAGATAAAGTGTTTAGTTATTAAATTCCATTATAAGAAAATTTCTATATTCTACACAAGTTTTTATATAATTTGCCAAATAATGCCAATTAACTTTTATTCCATTTAATATTTCTAAAATTTCCCTGTCATTAAAACAAGCCTTTTTTAAATACATAATTCTAAATTCACTTAGAGCTTTACAACGACCTAGAAAGTGTTCTATGTTTTCAATTTCTCTAGAATTACATAATGTACATATATTTGACGCATTTACTTGAAATCTGTTCCCATTTAATTTTATCAAATCGCTTCGTGCTTTAAAAATCCATGTTATGTTTTCTTGGTTACGTTCATCTGATATATATTTACTTCCGTTTACTATGTCAACTTTTCTATAAATTCTGCTTGTATTAGCTATTTTTAGCAATACATTTTCATAGTATTTAGACTTCAGGGAGTTTATAAGATTTATACGGTTATTGTTCCACTGCTGTACATTAGGGTTCGCTTCGGTCCAATCAATTCTAAATTCGGCACCTAATTTGTTAAGCACGTCCACCCACAACAGTCGTTTTTGCAGCAACATTTTTGTGAATTTTTGCGGCAAACGATCTTCTTCGTATTGAAACATTGTTTTGCATACATATCTCATATGAAGATCTAAAGTATACAAATGTCCATTTTCTATACCAGTTTCGGACAAAAGTATATATGTTGGCGTGAAAGCCGGGAGCCTTAGTATTTTCTTTAAAAAATATATTTGTAACTTATCAACATCTTGGAAGTTCGCAAATCCCCAAACTTGTGCACCATATGTCTGTACTGCTCTACAAACTGCAAGAAACAGTTTCCATTTGGATGAGATAGAGATTGTGCCTTTCTTTAAAAAGTTTTGCCATGTTAGATTGATGCTATTTTTTGCTGCTTGGTTTCTTTGTTCAACGTGCTTTGTAAAAGACATTTTGGGTGTTAGTAAGACCCCTAGGTAACAATATTCTGAGACTGTTCTTATTTCTTGACCCTTATAATACCACTTTTCTTTACGAGACAATTTACCACCCTTTCTGAAAACCATTATTTCTGATTTTCCCAAATTCACTTCAACATTCCAAGTATTGCAATATTGTTCAAGTCGGTTTATCATTTTCTGTAGTACATTAATATTGTCTGCAAGAATCACTATATCGTCTGCATATAATAATAATCGTATATTTATATCTCCAATACGGAGCCCACCTTCTAAATATTCATGCAGATCATTTAGATATAGTGCAAAAAGTAACGGTGACAATAAACACCCCCTGTTTTACACCACATTCTGTAGAAAATGGTCGCCAAAGTTCATTTCCTGTCCATACGGCAGTTTGTGTTTTCTCATAAATACATTCTATAAACTTGACTGCTTTCGAAGATACTCCCAGAGTGTGTAATTTGTAGATCAGTGCACTTCTCGATACCTTGTCAAAAGCTGCTTTGAAGTCTACGAAAAAAGCATAGGTTTTTTTATTTTCAGCAAAATTTAAATGTACTATTGACGATAGACTATATATATTGTCGGCTCTAAATGGGTACTATGTTACCGGTAGTTTTAAATATCGAATTTAGTTATATTTTAAATCCAATTGTATTTATATCTTGTGATAAGATTTATTCAATATTTTGTATACAAAATTATATTAAAACTTGTTAAATATATTTAAAAAAAACGCTTTAAAGTAATTAGATATCCCAAAATGATAATAAACAAATTGTAAAAAATAAGTAGATGCATGCTGGATTTTATCTGGACTTAAAACGACGTGCAAAATTTTGTTAGAAAACTTACAACATGACGCTAGGTTAAAACTTTTATAATTGTGAGTTATTTGGGTCCCCTTACTTGTTCATTACACATTTAACGTACATGTAATAAAACTTAATTGTGGTAAGAGGCAAAATATATCACATCTGAAGTTTTTGTAAATATGAGCAATGTCAAGCTTCTTTGTCCAGTCCTCATCATATAGCGAATACCATAGTCTAGCTAGGCACGAACGGTTTAGTCGATTAGACGTGATTTATATATAAATACAAATACACTCGCAATGTTTTGTCGTTAAAAACAAAGCAACATGTACTTGAAATCTACTAAACATTTAGTTAAACCCCGGTTTACTCACTTCAAATGTATTTTAAATTTTATTTGATCTATTAAAAAATTAACTCAAAATCCGTAAAAATAAAAAAAATTCTTTTATTTTTACTATCAAAAATAAAATAAAAAATTTTAAAAAACTTCCAAATTCCTAAAAATAAACTATTTTATTTTATTTTAACAATCAAAAATTAACTCCCAAATTATTAAAAACAACAGTTTTTTTTATCAATAACTTTTTAGTTCAAATAAAGAATTTTTTGTAAAAAGAAAATTTTAAACAAAAATAATGACCGGTACAGAAACCCGTATTTATGTGTAGTTTTTTTTCTTTCTTGTTAATATGTGATGAAATAAGTTAAAAACGAAATATTTCTTTGTAGTTTAAATGTAAAAAACAAAGTTTACTGATTACTTTTTAAATAAACTACAATCAGTTACTGTTAAAATATTGTGTGTGCACAGTCTAAATGTGGGCAAACAAATATTTTCATAAATATGCAAACAACAGCGCCACCTACCGAGTCCAAAAAAAATGAAAAACTCAGTGAACCGGCAAAGGAATATTGCTTTGATACTTCACGATATTTGGTACTTCACTATACAAACATATCCATACACCAACGATTTTATATGTTAATATGAAATAACATTAAGTATACGCCTGGGTGCATTGTAGCGTGGTTATATAGTTGCAACAAAATGTCGACTTTTCGAATTTAGCATAAGTTTAAAATCGACTTTTCGACTTTGTAGTATTTTCAAATTCGACTTTTCGACTTTTTAATTTTTCGCCATTTTTAATTTGCAAAAAAAAATTTACTTTTAGATTGTTTTGGGATCAATTTATTGGCATCTTAATGTATAAGAAACCCGAATTTCATTAACGTTAAAATAATCTTAAAACAAATGTTCTAAAATTTACCCAATATTAAAGACAAAGTTCGAAAAAAGTTCTTTTTTAGATTTTTTGCATTTCACTAATAAAAAAAACTGCCGTTTTTCCAAAAATCTTCAAAAGTTATTCCCAAATATTAAAATTTTAATGTCAGCGAAGAAATAAGTTTTGAGCTATAAAAATAATCTCATCAAGCAGATTGCCAAAAATGAAAAATCATTAAAATCAGTTCATATTTAAAGTTCCGAATAAATTTCCTCCTTTACAATTGGGCACATTTTGTCCAAATCGGACCTTTTTGTAGGCTTTGACCACATTTTAGGCACTTTTGGGTTTTATCTTATTTAACAATTTCGTTGGCAACGCTGCCTTTATTTTTGTATATTTACTTTGTTTTATTTACTTTGACAAATACAAATGTCGAAAGCAAAATTCGACTTTTCGACATTTTCGTTGGAAGAAAGTCGACTTTAGAACTTTTTATCAGAATAAAGTCGACTACTAAAAAGTAGAAAAAAAGTCTCAAAAGTCGATTAGTCGATTTATAGAACGCTAGTGTCAGGCACGTAGCTAGGAATATGTTTCGGGGGGGCTTTTTCGATTTTTTTATTTTGATTATATATATATTTTTTGTGTTACCCGGGGAAACTTATAAAAATATGTGCACACTAGAGTTACAGCTTTTTTTTTTGCTAAATTTTTACCTATCATCACGTAATGGGCCATTATGGCCCATTACGCTTTCTCAGGTCATTTTGAAGGAAAAACCTCCCGCATAGGGTGCATTTCCTTAAAATATATTTTTTTAATTTTTTGCTTATTGTGTTCATTATTTTGCGAATTTTGATGTCTATATCGCGAAACAACGCTTTAACAATTACTCACAATCCGCGAAACACGTCAAATTATAAAACGTTTGTGTCCTTTAAGTTGGATATGCATCGTTATTGTCTAATTACGTTAAAATTTAAGCTAAATATTAATTTTTAGTTTAATTAAATAAAAAAGGATTATGCGGAAAACCTTTTGAAAACCGCGAAAAATAAAATTGCGCTACAGTTATATTATATTTTATCTTTGATATTTTAAATTTTGAATCTCGCTCCTAGATGAGGACAAGAAATTCTCATTGAGTTTGTGATTTAACATAACAAATATCTCTAGAAATTCTAATAACAAGTCCCCTGAAGATTTCTTTGGGCAGGAATGAAATCCGGATAGGGACACGCCTACATCAGATTGCTTTTCACAATTTGTTAAATAAGTTTTGGGACGTTAGCACATTTAATTACTATAAATGCAATTAATGTTTATCCCGATAAAAATAAATTTAAATATTAGTTTTTTGTTTTTATATACATCGAGATTATTTTTATGTTATTTTCAATTTATAACGAGCTTTCAACCTCCGTATATTTACAAAAATAAAGCAAATCAAACATATTAGCTAGGTTGATACTAGTATTTCGATCTGGCTAAAGATCTCATCAGAACCCGGAGTTTTAGAAAAGTTAGAGCCTCCATAATAGGCAGAACTTTAACAAAAAACCTATTAATAATCAATTTTGCTCCATTCTTGTCCTCTTAGTAATCAACCACGTGGTTAGGTCTTTTCCTAACAAGCATCATGACGTTACTAAACTTTGAAGACCAAAAATGTTCTATTTATATAAAAAAATTTTAGTTTGTACTCTGGCTCAAGTAATATTTTTTACAGTTATATTAGTTTTTTGTTTTTATATACATCGAGATTATTTTTATGTTATTTTCAATTTATAACGAGCTTTCAACCTCCGTATATTTACAAAAAAAAAAGCAAATCAAACATATTAGCTAGGTTGATACTAGTATTTCGATCTGGCTAAAGATCTCATCAGAACCCGGAGTTTTAGTGCTAATATACGTCGAGGGTAGCTAAAACTTGTTAATGTAAAAAAAAGTAAAAAAGTTTCGACTTCTAATAACCCAATTAAAATTAATATAATGCTTTTTATAACCATACGAAATTTAATATGAGTCTTAATACAGTTTTATCCGAGAAATGGGCATAATAATTATACAAGTTCGCATTAGTTTAGTTTTAATTTGATAATATCAGAATAAATAACATCCGAATAATGACGCGATACAATTTAATACGATTTTAGACAGCGGTATAAATTTATATCGCAACTGACAGATATAAATTGTATGAGGTTTTTGATTTTAAAACTTCATGAAAATCCGAAATATCTATTAATTCTTTTAGACTTTAGCTACTTGCAAAAGGTTTACAACGTTATAATTTGTAACAAATTCCTTTCCATTTGGATATTTTATCATATTCAACAAAACTCTCTTGAAATTACCAAAAAACATAAGTTGTTTGAGAAAAAAAAAATAAAAATGAAGATATAATGAAAATGAAGATTTTGGGGCATATATTAACTTACACCATTAAATTTAGAGTTTTACATTGAAAAAATGTAAGACTAAATTAAGAACTCATAACGTTACAAATGAAACAAGTTCCTTTTTTAGGGTTAAGAACCAGAAAGAAATCAATTTAAAAGACAAAAATTGGGGTAAATTTTTTGTATAAAATTATACACAAAATTATGCAATTAATTGTACTATTGTATTGATGCAATACATATTTACATCCAAAATATAATTGACAAATTTTCTAGTGTGACTCTGCATGGGGTAATATACAATTTTATCTAAAATAAAATTGTGTTTTTTTAAATATGATATAATATCAAAATATATATTATTTTGCAATGTCTAGGTATATAAATATAACGCAATTATTAATTGGATTAGGTTTAGCGTATTCTAAATGCAATATACAATTATACGCAACTATATATGACATCATATTACATTTTTTCTTCGAAATTAATTTTATAAGTGTATATAAAATAATGTATTATTTTACACATAAAGATTTATAACCGTCCAAAAAACAAATTAAAGAGCAAATATCCCATATAAATTGTCTGACACTTACAAGGAAGCTTTTCCGATGGGTTGCCTTAAAAATTATGAAATTCGGATAGGTGAAAAAGCAGCAAAAATACATAAAAAACGTATTTATTTTTAAAATTGGCGGTGAAATTTAACACATCTTTGAATGAAAATATGACTGAAGTTTAGGTAATTTAGACTTATTTAAAAACAGTGTTTAAATGCTCGAGAAAACACACATTTTTAAAACCATTTTGACACTATGTCGTGAACCCAGGCTGCAACTTATTTGAATTATTTTAACAAATTATTCATTATTTTTTTCCCTTTTTCATATATCCGACTTTTTTAAGATCGGGGGCTATACTTCATGTCTTTTATTAAAAAAATTTTAAATTTTCCAAGCAAGCGTGATTGTAGTCTGAAGAAATAATGATAAAGAAAAAATATACAATTGGAAAATTTAAAAATATACCTGACATCGCCCAGGTCTTTTTTAAACTAAATTATGTATTTCCAATTCACTTTGATTTATATTTTGGACGATTTCAAATGCTTTTCAAATTTTCTTTAATTAATTTTTTAAATAAAAACCATTTAAAATTTCTAAAAAAAAAAAACAACATCGATTTCAAACTTACTTTCAATTAACTGTTTAATTGAAAATTTGATATAAAAAAATTTCAGTTTTTATAACTGTAATAACAACATAGAAACAAGCTTTGCTAACACTTATTTGATTAAAAATTAAAAAATCCTTTGCTAAAGGTTAATAAAATTATTGCTGAATATTAGTAGACTAAAAAAAAACTTAAAAATTTTGTAGAAAAATTATACTTTAGTTAATTAACTTGCTGAAAATCTTAAAACTGTTTTGTGTTATTCTTTAAAAAGTAATTTACCATATGCTACAAAATATAAAAATGTTCATAGTCCCACATTGACGACACGAATTAATTTAATATCTGCAAATATCTATATAGAAATAATTTTATAAAACATAAGCAAATTATTTTTCAACTAAGTCCTTACATCAATGGTTGTCTGAATGATGGTATCTTTCTAGAAACGAAACAAAACGAAATAACAAATTTTTTTGCAGTAAGAAAAAGACAACATACAAAATTATGTAAGGTGTGGTTCTTTTTCTTTCGCTTTATTCTGTCTACTTGTACATATATTTGTTTGCAATTTGACCACACTACATTAATAGTCACTATAATCAATTTACAAATACACATTTAATTTTTATTAAATTTAAATATTTCATTTTGTCTTTAATTTAATTTATGGACAATTACTTTGACAAACCGGTGACAACACAAAATTTGAGTTTTTTCAATCCGCAATTTATATGTATACGATGCACATTGTTGGCGCCTTTTTGTTTCAATATGTATGAAAAATAGATACAAAACTCTTACATGGTGTATTTTTTTATATGTCTTACAAGAGTTGTACTTTTAGTATCAGTTTGCTCGTCTCTACTACATCTTGAGATGCCGCGACATCTACACTCAGGGAACTTCTGCTTTAAAAATATGTAGTTGTTTGGGTTGTAATACAGTTTCATTATTTTTAATGTAAATGTAAGTCATTTGTAGAACAAATAAAATTTTTAACTAACCTTGTAGTTCATTTAAAAAAACAACTCACATCAAATGACTGTTTTATGATTTTACATTCATTTTTTACAGTTGTTTTTTGTTATTTAAAAAAATAAAAATAAATAAATGTTTGTTTATTTTTTACTACCATGTGGTTCATTTTTACTACAATTGTTAGTCATTTTTTGAACATTAAAAAACAAATGACAATGTTAGTTGAATTTAATGAAATGTAAGTCGTCCTTTTTTTAAATGAAATTTCATTTGTTTTTGACTACAATTGCTGTCGTCTTTACCAACATAATTTCCTAAGTGTACTTCATTCTACGTATATTTTTCAATCTGGTTATCGTACACAGTTTTAATGTGTGCTTATCAGCAAATTTTTTTTAGCAAAAGAAATTAGTAAAACATTAGTGAAACATTAGTTCAAAACAAGTAAGTGTTGAATAAGTATATCAAAAATTTTAGCTGAAAATATACTTTCAGCAAAAAATTTGCTGAAAAACAGTATATTTGATTTACAAGACGTTTTGCTAACTTTTCTACTAACTTATTTCTTTGAGTGTACGTAAAATTGTGAAATCCGAATTTTGGCCCTTCAAGCCATTTACGTGCCCAGCCCTGGCATATATAATGAAAATAACAACATTCAATGTCAATACAATTCAAAAGCACAGTCAATACAGTTCAGTCAATCGAATGAAGAACTTTTTTTAATTTTTCTGTTGTTAATTATTATTTATTATTATTTTTATTTTCATACAAATTATCCCTGGATTGTCTCTTTGACCTAAGAGTAACTCATTTAATGACATCAGAGACTTATTTATTATTGAATCGACATCTTCATTAGATTTATCCTTCAAAGTATTATTATTTCTGGAAAGAATGATTAAATATAAAATTCAAGAAACTAATAATCAATTTCAGTTCAAAGTAAACACACTTGGATTTACAAAAACAAATAAACTAAACTAACTAATCCAAACAGTACAATCAGAATGCTAATCAAAATCACATCGACACCTCGACTTGTGAGGACAGATAAAGGAAGAGAGAGTGAAAAAGCAATTGTAACAAAAAAAAATGGACTCTATCATCATCATTTGTCATAAGAAATATACTTACGTCTACGCTATGGTTTGTTGTAACCTAAAGTTTTCCCTTAAGATTACACTGTACAACAGCCTAGAAAACACTAGTCCTCCACTACATTCACATTAGGGTGTTCCCATAAATGGGCTATTTACAGGCATTCAATAACTTTTTATAATAACGCCTGCGATATCAAAAGAGGTATTTCACTATTGGACATAAATGCGTAAAGTATTGGCTAAATGGCTTGCCAAGTATCCCAAGTAAAAAAGTTTTTATAGGTTCAGATATAATTTTATACAATAAAATGTTTCAATATAAATATATATAGTCATATAAACATTTATGTTATAGCGTAAATATTTGTATATAATTGTATATAGCTTTGTGTTGTTTCAAGCAGTTTTATATGTGGGTATATATATAGCAATATATTTCTTTATATGGTCCTGTATATAATTGTAGTTATTATACCTTATTATAAATTGCTATATATACAATATAAAGTTATATATATAACTCGTATATAATACAACATAATTATATATAACTACACTTAGGAAATTATGTTGGTAAAGACGACAGCAATTGTAGTCAAAAACAAATGAAATTTCATTTAAAAAAAGGACGACTTACATTGCATTTAATTCAACTAACATTGCCATTTGTTTTTTAATGTTCAAAAAATGACTAACAATTGTAGTAAAAATGAACCACATGGTAGTAAAAAATAAACCAAATTTTTTTTTTTATTTATTTAAATAACAAAAAACAACTGTAAAAATGAATGTAAAATCATATAACAGTCATTTGATGTTAGTTGTTTTTTTAAATAAACTACAAGGTTAGTTAAAAATTTTATTTGTTCTACAAATGACTTACATTTACATTAAAAATAAAGAAACTGTATTACAACCCAAACAACTACATATTTTTAAAGCAGAAGTTCCCTGAGTGTACATGTAAACCAATAAAAAAAATATTTTTTTTAATAATTTTTGATAAAGACATGAAACAATACCATACAAAAATATGTAGAAATTTAAAAGGTCCCAGGCTTTGAATAGTTTTTAATAATCTGAGATATGATTAGCGCTCTTTAAAAAAAAAAAATTATAGTAAAAAAATCTGAGAAACGTAAATTTACAAATACAAAACATAAAAATATTTAGAAATGTTGAGGTTGAAGAATAAACTTTTTCTCTAAAAATTATAAACACTATTAATTTTTGAATCAGACCAGACTAGTTTCTGCCTATTTTTTATGGACAGGCGTCATCAGTGATTTTCCATTTAAATTGTATTACTATTTGTGTATATATAATTGTCAGATTGTCTCTACATTATAAATTGTTAATAACCTGCGGCTGTAAGAATCAATCCTGCGCTCTTCTTACATTATAAACGTAACAATACCAAGTCATGACCGTTTAGCGATCACACCCAAATATGGCCTCGAATGTAATGCAGCTAAATTGCAGTTTTCTTTCCTATTAGCTTACATTCCTATATTACACTCAGAAGTGACAACACTAACAACACAAATATTCTATTTTTAGATTTTTTGTTTTTATTTTTCTAATCTCCTCCGTCTCTATTTCACAATGTTACAGGGTTGACGTATGGTTTTTACGTTCAGTGTTGACAACTTTTGCGTTTTTTAAGTTGAGACATCGCCACAGGGCAAATTTATAATGTATTTTACAGTGTTATTTTCTCGTCATATAGACAGTCGCAATTAATTTTTTAATTAACATGCATTTGATTTAGAAATGTTGAGGTTAAGAAGAAGAATAAACTTTTATGTTATTAAATTCTTCAGAGTTAAATTGTTAAAATAGAGAATCGTAAAAATATTGCAAAAGTAATATTTGTCAACTGGCATGCATTCAACACAAAATACGTTAAACAACTGCATTACCAGAGATGTCACGAATCATCTACATTGGGTAATGAAAGTTTTTAATGAGCTGAATTCGAAAAAAATACAGAAACAATTTTTGAAGAGGATCTTTAGCTCCCTACCAGCGATTTGATATTTTAATATTAGTGTATTTTGGGGAAAAGAAAGTGCTATCGAAAGTTTTCATAGCGATATGCTTTGCATTTTGCTTAATATCGCAATTTTCTTATCGATCATTTGTAATATTGATTTCTAAAACGTTGATGTTGGTAAGTTTCTTCCTATCAAAGTACATCTTCCATAATATCATACTGTGGAAAGAAAATTTTGCTTGTCATTTAAAAATTAATTATTGTGTACTCCGAAGTTGCTTAAGTGGACTTCTTAGACGATTTTTTAAACTTAGGTTGACAGTTGTCAGTTGTTTTAGAATCTGTCAACATCTTCTGTGTGGATTTTTTTATAAAGCTTTGAGTTATGATTCTTAAAATATAATTACACTTTTTAGATCTGTCAAAAATCTTAATCCTCTAACAGGCAAGCCCGCCTCCAGGCGGAGTATTTTAAATATCCCATAAGCGCGCCAACTGAGTGATTTATAATAAGACTTTAAGCTATTTCGAGAGAGACCAAATTTACAAAATATTATGTGTAGTAATTTTTTATGTACATGGCATGGCACGGTTTGGAAGCATTTTCGTTAAATTTAAAAAAATAAATATTTTGAAATGAACGCATTTTTCAAAAATCTTGAAAATATATTTATGTTGACGGGAAAACGTTGATACTAAACACAAGGTAAGATGGAACCTTAAGCTTAAAAAAAAGTTATAATTTTGGTATAAGAACATATAAGATTCCAAAACGATACCTGTAAAGGACATCGTCTTAACTTGAAAACTTATGGGCGGATTTTTATTAAATTTGACAGAAAGATTATATGAAATATTATAAAGAAAGCCTTTGATCAATACATTTTAAAGTTAAGGTGCGTTTTCGCTCAAATCAAAATTTTGGTAGAAGAACATTTTGCTACCGAACACGTGGTATAAATTTCATTGTAACAAAGCTAAGGCCGCTTTGAGGTTTAAGGTATAGCATATTCCTTAATATCATAAAAAAATGCAAATTGTAGTGAAAATCATGTGCATTTAAAAAATTTAAAGATATTCGAGTTTAGCATCCTCAAATTAAAGGGTGGTTAAATTTCAAGGGCCGATGTTGATTTTGAATAAAACACAAACTATTTAGGAAATTATTGTAATTTTATTTTATTATGATATATTGGTATTACTCAATTATGTATGGAACAAAATATCGGCCAAATGGGCGCCGCGACCACGGCGGCACACCTCCATCCGATGGTCCAAATTTTCGATGACGCTGAGGCATAATGGAGGTTCTATGCCGTTAATGTGCCGAATTATCTCATCCTTTAGCTCTTGAATTGTTGCTGGATTATCGACGTACTCCTTTTCTTTCAAATAACCCCAAAGAAAAAAGTCCAACGGTGTCAAATCACATGATCTTGGCGGCCAATTGACATCGCCATTACGTGAGATAACACGGCCATTGAATTTGTTGCGCAAAAGAGCCATTGTTTCGTTAGCTGTGTGGCAAGTGGCACCGTCCTGCTGAAACCACATATCGTCCACATCCATATCTTCCAATTCGGGCCATAAAAAGTTCGTTATCATCTCACGATAGCGAACACCATTCACAGTAACTGCCTGACCGGCCTCATTTTGGAAAAAATACGGCCCGATGATGCCGCCAGCCCATAAACCGCACCAAACAGTCACTCTTTGTGGGTGCATTGGTTTTTCGACAATCACTCTTGGATTCTCATTCGCCCAAATGCGGCAATTCTGTTTATTGACGAATCCACTGAGGTGAAAATGTGCCTCATCACTGAAGATGATTTTCTTCGAAAATTGATCATCCACTGTTGCCATTTCTTGCCACCATTCTGCCCATTCACGACGTTTGGAATGGTCAAGAGGCTTTAGTTCTTAAGCCAATTGCACCTTGTAAACGTGTAAATGCAAGTCTTTATGCATAATGTTCATCAACGACGAGCGTGAGAGGTGCAATTGTTGGGCACGACGACGAGTTGAGGTGGACGGCTCTTCAGCCACACTATCGCGAACAGCAGCAATATTTTCTGCAGTACGAGCTGTACGAGCATGCACTGTTGTTCTCACATCTTCTACAGACCCGGTTTGCTCGAATTTTTCCACGATTTTTGCGATTGTACGCACATTTGGACGATCAAATTGACCAAAAAAATCACGATGATTTTGATTTGAACGCCCATTTTCATAATAAGTCTGTATAACTTTAACACGTTGTTGCATTGTGTATCTCTCCATGGTTCAAATTGAGTAAGTCTGAAATAGAGAAATGTCAAATAAAATTCGGAAAAAAACTTGGCGTTTAGGTGTGGTTCACATTCAACATCGGCCCTTAGAATTTAACCACCCTTTAGTTAAAAATTATATATCTCACTTTTAGTTTTCCAGAAATTAATGTTTTTCATGGCCATAATCCAGAACTTAAACTCATAGAAATAAACCATTAAAAATAGTTGAAAAATCTAAGGGAATGTTATATAATATGGCCCTATACCTGGTATTTGGCTATATAACAAAAACTTACATAAGTGGAATATTCCAAAAACACAACTTTATATGCCAACTCCTTGTGCTGTTTCGCTGAAAGGTCAATTTATTGTGGCGTCTAATTTATAAAAGTTATGTAACAATTATCAAAAGGTCCACATTAGGCAGCATATACCCTTATGTGGACCTAAATTAGAAAAAATCTTTAAAAGCTTATAAAAATGTAAGAAAATATAGTATGATCGAGAAAAATTTGTATTTAAATTAAAATTAATTTCTAAAACTTTTCAAGTATTGTTTAAGTTGTTTACCATATGCAAGGCCAACTTCAAAATCAAAAAATTATATCAAAGGTCCACTTTACGAAATAATAGTTTTATTAAATTTCAGAATAAATTTCCGTTTTCAAAAATACGACTTGGAAAATTCCTTAAAACTTGTTTGTTTTTACCATTTTATGTTTACGAAAAATTATAGTTTTGATTGGGTTTTTTTTGAAATAACACAATAAAACCAAGAAAAATGTGTATGTATTTTCAAGTCGAAATATTATTAAAATCGTGATAGCGCAAATGACAGCTGACGGTTTTGACATATTCATGCAACAACACGAAACAACTGGATATCAATTATGTATATTTTTTACGACACACGACAATGAAATGACACCTAGATCATTATCGTTTCGGGGATGGAAATAAATTTGTTTATTCTTCTCATGGCTTATAAATGTAATATGAAACCGATGCAACAAAAATTTTTACATTTACTCTGTTAAAACGAGAATGATTTAGGTGTCATTTCATTGTCGTGTGTGATAAAAAATATACATAATTGATACCCAGAAGTTAACAAGCCACGATAAGGAACATTCCTTTACTAACTATTTTTAAAACTGACGTTGCAGAAAAAACTGCTAAAATTAACAGATTTTTTTTCTAAATATTAGTAAGATAAGAATAGCAAATATTAAACGGTTAAATTTACAAAATTTTAGATAAATTTAAGGTAATTGACAAAAGCAATTTAATCTGCTAAAATCATAAAAAGCTTTTGCTGAATATTTGTAGACAAAACAAAACCAGCAAACAAAAATTGTAATATTTACAAAATTTTTGTTATATTTACCTGCTAAATTTAACAGAAATATTTTTTAAAAAAATGTATACTTATAGAATTATATTCGCATAAAAAAACTTTTTGTATTTTTAAATTAACTAAAACTTACTTGAATATAACAAAAATTTTTAGCAAAGCTTTCAAATTTGATTAATTTTCATTGTCTTTTTACACTCAAAGGGAAAGCTTATGCCATGTTTCATCAACTTTCGACCATTGTAAAGTTTCATAGTATTTATGAAACATTTCATAAAAACGAAATAAATTTCATCATATTTACGAAATGTTTATGTTTATTTATGAAACTTATTTCTGGTTTTCTCTGGGTGTATGTAAACTGTAATTTTTGGACTGTAGTTATATTTTTGTACAAGTAATAATTTTAGCCTAAACTTATTCATATCTATAAATTTGATTTTGAGATTCGCTCTAAACCTATTTTGACCGCTATCGCCTAAAGTACACTCAAGGAAAAAACTTCATCATATGTATGAAAAACTTCATAAATATAATGGAAAACTTCATTGATTTTCGTCCAATGCAACACTTCATAAATATGAAGTTTGTTTCATAAATGTTTAAATTGATGATAAGCTTCTTCATAGTTATGAAATGTTTCGTAAATATGAAGAAGTTGTAAAGAAGTGTGAATATGAATAAATATGATAAAGCAAATTCATAATTTTTATTTTTTTTTAAAGGAAAAATTGTCGTTGGTAACGTACAAATACAATAAAAGCTATAGCCAATGGCGAAAATTTATTTTGAACACTTTATGTTTAAGACCCAATATTTTTGCAACTACAAATCAGAATCTATAAATTAAAACACTGCATTTCATATTGAAATTCAGAAAATATAAATTGATATTCAGTTTTTTTTGAAACTCAGTAAAAATAAATTAAATTAGCAATATTTATTTGGAATTTAAAAACATTAATTGAGCTTAAGAATTTCCATTTTCACTGAAATTTAAAAAAATAAACTTTATATTCACAAAATTCCATGCCAATTTTAGGACAAATCAATTGATTATAATTTCTGACTTTCAACTGATGACACGATAGTTTCTGAATTTTAAATAGAAAATCTTAATTACACTCATCGAAAAAAGTTATTAGAACAATTACTAAAGCCGTTAATTATCCAATTTTGCAAATTTTAGACAAATTTTTAGTTCAAATTAAGATGTTTGTTAAAAGTTGTGCTATTTTACGTGATGAAATACTACATTATTAATTAATTTTTTTTTGTTAACTTTACTTAAGTCTAAAAATATTATTTTGATAATCAAAACCAGCAAAGGTCGTAGTAATGCGATGTTTCCGTTTCATTATTTATGCATTTTTTTATATTGTGTCAGAGAAGTGGAGTGAACACGTCGTATTAGAAATATATTTAGAAACTTTTATGCAAATAGTTTAATTATAAACTAATATAATAAAGGGTCCGCCATATAATTTTTTTTTTTTGAAAATGCTATAAAAAAAAACTACTAAATATTTTCTCAAATTCCATTATTAATCCTTCCGGTTAATAATGGAAAATAATTTCATTCAAATGGCTGCCTCGGCTGGCCATGCAGTTAAATTTTTAAGCACATTATCGATTGTGTGCAGCTGTATTTCACCAATGGCTTCACGAATATTTTCCTCTAAAGCGTCAATTGTCTCTGGCTTGTTGGCGTAACACTTATCTTTGACGGCACCCCACAAATAATAGTCCAACGGTGTCAAATCGCAGCTCCGAGGTGGCCAAACGACATCAGCTCTGCGGCTGATAATGCGATCTTCAAAAACAGGGCGCAAAACATCGCGTGTAGCTTCGGCTGTGTGGCACGTAGCGCCGTCCTGTTGAAACCAAATGAAGCCAATATCCTCCTCTTCAATTTTTGTAAGCAAAAATTCGTTTAACATGGCCCGAAATCCGCATCAAACAGTGACTCGTTTTGGGTGTATTGGCTTTTCAATGTATGCGTGCGGGTTTCTGTGCCCCAAATGCGACAATTTTGCTTGTTTACATACCCGCCAAGATCAAAATGAGCAATTTTCGCACACATTCTGCAACATTATCATGATTTTCAAAGTAATGTCGCAATATTTCCCAGCGTTGTTCAAGCGTATACACAACCATATTCGTTCAGCGGAAGGATAAAACTAATTATCTGTCAAATCAGACATGAGCTAAGTGTTACCATTCACGAAATAAGCACTAGTTGAAAAAAAAACGTTAGATGGCGGACCCTTTATATTACATAAAAAAGGAACAAAGGAATAAAAAAGACAAATAAAAGACAAATACAACTCTGTATTTTAAATATCTTATAAATACAGAGATCTGTTTGAGATGTCTTATTATTTATAATAACAAATTTTACGAATAGATGGCGCTTAGTTTTCACGCAAACAACAAAAAATTTAACTAAACTTTGGTAAATGTTACAATTGTAACATTTACCAAAAATATTCTGCTAATTTAACTGCTTTTTCTCCAACGTTATTTTAAACTAATTTTTAGTACCAAACGATTTATGAAACAGTTTCATCAATATGATAAAACGGACCATCCTAATTATCATCTCAATCGTTCCAAAAGCTCAAATCAATTTAAAATATCGGAAATAAAACTATAACATTTAAAACACTAAACATAAAAACTATAACATTTAAAAAACTATAACATTCCCCAGAAAAATAGTCTAGCTATGACGTAGATGCTGATTTTGAAATTTTGACAAAATTGATCTTAACATTTGCGCATTTAATTAATTTTGATTTCTCTGCGAAACAATTCTAGTGCACATTTAGCTTTGAAACTGTAAAGGGAATAATCTTAAAAAAATTAATGTTTTCCATAAATGTTTATTATCCTAAAAGGAGCATCAGGAGACCAAAATTAATCAAATAACACATTTTTTGCAACGGTCTCGTCATTTGTTTTGACACAAATTTTGTGCAAAAAAATCAACTTTTTTTAACCGTCAACTATGAAACTAAATACCCCCTCTATAAATGCTTTACTTATTCAGCTAAATTATACTAAATCGTTTTAGAGGTAGTCCTTCAAAAAAATGTAATCGGGACACACGCAGGAAACAAATTGGGAATATTCTGTCGGAACCGGTAAAATATGATTGATACCAGCACACTGACACGTCATCAATAATATTGGCTTTTCTAATCAATAACAAAAAATATTTATAATAGCGGTATTCGCTCTTGGTAGCAAACTACCCAGCAAAACCACACATTACCAAATCATGGGTAAAGTAATGTATCGCCATAGGGCCTCATGCATTACTTTACACGTTACTTCATTGATGAATTTTACAGGCGATGAGCCTCAAGGTAACTCATTACCTTGTAGTGGGTAAAGTAACTGGTTACTTATATGGTTACATGGTGGGAAAAAGTAATGTGTCTATAAATAGATTTTCATAAAAAAAATGCATAAAAATTTTTTTTTACAGATATTTTTTTTTAATTAAATAACTTTTTTTTTATTAAATAAATAACTTGGTCATGCTGGGATTCGAACCTGGGGTCTCTGGTATTTAACAATTAGTTAGGCGAGAACTCTACCAACTGAGCTATCGATACATACAATATTTTATTGCTTAACATGTAGATGAGTTGTTGTGCTTCGTGTTTTCGTTCGTGATATCAAAAATATACACCTTACCATTATGCTTACAAAAAATCACAAAGTAATGTGTCTATAAATAGATTTTCAAAAATATATATTAATAATTACTTTACGTTTATAATTCATGCATTATGTAATAGATGATCGGTAAGTCATTATTTTATGTTTTGAAGTAATGTAAAATGTAATGATGTCTCATTACAAGGTAATCCATGAGTGTCCAATTAACGGTAACTCATTACTTCTTGTTGGAAAGTAATGATACGGGTAAGGAGTACACATTACAAGGTAATGCATTACTTTATCGCACCCATTACCAAAGTTTTGCTGGGTACCCTTGCAGACCTTTCAAAGCTTGCAGATCTTGTATAAATACAAGAGTATGCAAGACCACAACAACAAAATACATGAAATAAAAATATGCAAGACTTTTATTTATATGCAAGACGAAAACCTATTGCATATTCTGGTTCTTTCAAACCTTTCAAACTTACAATACTTAACATCTTTTAGTTTTTCCGGAAAACAAAAAAAGAACAGAAATATTTACAAAAAAAAACATTTAATTTTCGTGTAAAAAAAAACAACTGATTTTGGCACAACTTTTTTATCAAAAAACAAACTAAATAAAAGAAAAATACGATATTAATATAAAAATGGATCTTCTTCCTTAAAGTTGATATTCACACAAAATAACAACAGAGTTTAAAATCCATTGAGAACGAAGAATAATGCCAACCTTTTTTATTTGAAAAAATCGCTAAAGTCTACTTAAAAATCGCTAGAAAATACATTTTCGTTAGAAATTAGCTGTTTTGTCAACATTGAAATGCTTGGGTTGTAAACATACAATACACACAAAAAAAAAAGACGCTCACGCTTTGTAGCATAAAATCATAGTATTAATGCAACCCTTGCATAAATGCTATCAAGAGTGAATACCGCTAATATTCAACATTTGCATTTGACTAATATATGGGCGAAAAAGTTCTTGTATTTTTTCTGCTATACTGTATCTTATGAATTAGTTTTTCCAATCAAGTTTTAAAGAACCCAACGAGCAAAAAAGATTAAAATTATTTAAAAATAGGCGTTTCCTTGAAATATTTCTCAGAAAATTTTGAAATAAAAAGTTGGAAAAACTTATTTTATTTCAACCTCGACCTGGACCAACAGATCTTACTGAACTTGAACTCATATTTAGAGGTTACTAGGGGGGGGTCAAAAATGGCCAAAAAGTATTTAAAGAAAAATTTGTTATTAAATGAATTCACATTCACTGGTGTATAAAATATGTCTACCCAGTAAAAATTTTTCGTGTTTTTAGAAGCAGGATAAAAGAAATGCGCTGATGTAAGTGCTTACTATTACATAATAATGAAAACCAGCAAATGAAACGAATAATTTTCGTATAAAAATAAACAAAAACATTTTTTGAGCTTCCTGATTTCCCTTACAAGAATGCAGGTTGTAAGCAGCTTACCTTAATCCCTTACAAGGATGCATGTTGTAGTGCAGAAAGTTTCATATCGTGGATTATAAACGATCTATTCCTGTTTTACCGAGTGATTTCCGATTGTGTTTGGTGTTTTTGAGTATGTTGTACAAAATAAATAGTCATTTAATTGTTCTGAAGAGCTAGCACGTGGTGCGGCAAAATGAAATTATTTTATTAATATGTCTAAATTTTTAACAACAAAAAATTAATAATAATATTATATAATATTCTTATTATTACTTTAAATCGTAATAATGTAGACATGAAATATGATTTTACTGAACGCCATGAAATCACAGCTTTTTGTAAGCGCTAAAATCCCCGCTTATTTTGCCAAAAAGTAATGCTTCCAAGTGGGAATTCGCCATATAAAAATCATGGCATGTGTAAGCAGGTTTGTAAGGGAATCTTTTTGGCTTACTCCCTTACAAACCTGCTTACCTGCAAGCAGCGTTTTTTACTGGGTAAAGACCTTAAAGTGTTCTTATTATTAAAAAAAAAAATATTTTCGGTAACATTAAATCTAGCGATTTATTAAGGAGTTACCAATAATACATAGTGATGTCAGTTATATCGAGGGTACCCGAGTTTTTCTAATTTTTGAAATCGTCCAGTTCTAATACGACTTTTTCGAATAGCTTTTTTCTCCTATATTTCACAATAATTCTAAAATGTAGCCACTCTGGGTCCAAGATATACACACAGAAAAATAAAGTGCCAACCGAATTGAAAAGTGTATTTTAATAGTAACAACTTTTCTGAATATTTTAGGAGTTGCAACTAAAATTCAGTTGAAATAACCAAACTTTGTTGTGAAAACTAATGTTCAGTTGAACCAAACGACTGAAATGCGTAATAACCGAATTAGAGTTGTGTTAAACAAACAATGTGGGTGTAAAATTTTTGTTTTTTGAGGACATTAAGCCTGCGTATGTAGTGTATTTGACAAGCAAACGTTGTCATATCTTTTGTATGACAAGCCAACGTTGTCATACCTTTTGTATGACACTTGAAACCTTAATTGTGATTGGCTAAAAACCATACTTTTTTGGTTGTCTACACTCAAATACCTTTACCGTGGGAATATGCTGAGAACAGCTATTTTTAAGTAGCTTTAAGTTATTTTAATAAATAAAGATACTTCATGGCTATCCTGCCATATTAATAAATTATATAAAGAAAAACCGAAAAATAAACATTTAACATAAAAAATTAATATATACAGTTGGAACTCGATTATCCGGGTTGCACGGGACCGAACTCAGCACGGATAATCGAAAACACGGTTAATACAGGTTATTTATTTTTCCCGAATTTCAATTATTTGTATGTTCGTTAATAGAAAAAAAACCAAACAAATATATGTATGTGCTGCACGCATAGTAGGGGTAAAGCACGGTTAATAGAGGAAAAAAATAAAAGCACGGATAATATAAGGTGGCGCAAAAGTAATCCTCCTATCAGAAAATACTATACATAATAAATACATAATAAAAAAAAAACATCGGAAGGTTATTTTTGCGCCACCTTATAGATATAAAACACGGTTAATAGAGGTATAAATCAAATATCCAGCATGCCGGTTAACAGATGTACACGGTTAATGGAGGCCCGGATAATCGAGGTTCAACTGTAGTTGTAAAAATATACCAAGTATGTTCAAAAATATAATGCGAAAATACCTATTCTGAACCAATAAAGGAAATATTAAGAAATTTAAGATGTAAAAAAAACAAAAAGACAATTCCTATAGTTTGTTTACATATTTCGTGACTTTAATGAATAACTCAAAATCTTGAACACGCTTGAGCATGTATATGCAGCGTTGGATTCGCAATTCAAAGGATTTTTTTGAAATCCAATATGTATCCAAATAATAAGAAGGAAGATGCTGCTGTAAAAAAAAAAAACAATAACAACGACAGCAAAAGGTCAACTTTAAACACAGCTTTAATATTAATCATCATCAAAACAACAACATGGCATGACAAAAATCGTAAGAATTATTTAAAAGTAATTTTTATATAATTTTTTTTTAAAGTAATTTTTATTGTAATTTTTATAAAAAAAAAATTTTTAACAAAGTAAAATCAAAAATAGTTAAAATAATATAAAATGAAAAAAAAAAAATTTTTTATTACAAAATTATTTTGAATATAGACAAATTAAATTGATATATGGAATTGAATATATAATTTAGATTAATAAAATATTATGAAAAATATAATGTACAAACTTTTATATATAAATAACTACTAACCCACTGCTTTCGGCAGTAATATTTTTTTAATTTTTATCGACTGGGGTGACTCATACGTGACATTCCCCCAGTGACATAAAAATCAGACGGTCAGTCAAAGAGAGTTGACCGATATATGCCATACCAACTACAATCTGTTACCTGCAGGGGACAGATGGTGGATGCTATGACATATATAGCATAATTTTTTTTGGAAATTCATACTAACAATTTTGAATAATTTTTGGTTAACGGAACTATTCTTTGAAATGGGTGGCACCGAATCGAAGGTGGAGAACCCTAACGCGAATGTGATAAATGAGGTGACAGTTTCGGTAGAGATACCACCAATTTACTTCATTATCATCATATCGATTTTAGCATTAAAGTTGTTAACAACACTGTATCAACTACATAAGAGGTCGTTGAGAAAAAACTATATCCGAACCGCGTCCTTAGGAAACGGTCTTGATAAAGTCTAATTTTTTTTTTTTTATATATATAAATATTTCAACTAATTGATCATGCCATTCTATGGATTGGATAGACATAGTCGACAAAGCAAGACTTCTGAGAGAGGATTTCGACAAATCCTTTAAGTGTTTAAATACCTGCAAAGGACCTTCAAGAATTTGTTCAGCAGTCTTGAAGAAGTTAGGGCATTATTTGACGAATATTATTCTCGTCTCACCAATAATCATCAGTTGGCGGCGAATGCTTTCTTCGATGACATTCGAAATAAACCTTTAAACCTCTTAACCAAAAGGAATTTGAAAGCGGAATTACAAAAAACGATCCATGAGAGAGTGGTCTACGACCCTGCTCTTGTTAACGCTTGGACTAGCCAAGATTTAAATATAGAATCCGATAAACCGGTGATCAATACCGCGAAAACCACGTCAAACATAAATAGTGGTGGCATAGCGGCCAGTATAGAGGATACAATGCCTCAATCGATCACGGAATTTCTCGGCTTAGCGTCGAAACTGTTACCAGATTTCGATGGAATGCCAGAAAACTTAGAAAGTTTCCTAGATGCACTGACCCTTTTGGACTCCGTAAAGGATGTCCATGAAGCAGTGGCAGTGAACTTGGTAAAGACCAAATTGAAGGGCTCAGCCCGGAATTTAATTTCGGAGGAAACAAACCGTCAAAGGTTAATCAGTTGAGGTCATATCGGCCAAGCTCATGAATGTCCATCAGGGTGGCAAAAACGCCAATACCTACGTGTCAGAAATAGACTCTTTGACCAAATCATTAGGAGTGCCTATATAACGGATGGCCTCCCGCAGAGGTATTCGACCCAAGCGGCAGTACGCCACGTTACCGAAAATGTTTCGGGAAACGAGTTAGTACCCCTGAATTAAAACATAGAATCTATAACATAAATTTAAATCTCTACAGCTATCTTCCCTGTAGAACATCTTTAAATTATGGAAAGTCAATACTACTAGTTGACACGGGTGCGGATATTTCTATATTCAAAATCGGACAAATCCTTAACGGATATATAGATGAGACTACAACAACCCAATTAAGTGGTGTTGGCCAAGGATAAACAACTACCCTTGGTAAAATTCATACTGATTTAAAATTTAAAGATCTCCTTATACCGTATTCATTTTATGTGGTTGAGGATGATTTTCCGATTCCCGCTGATGGAATCATTGGTACACTCATAATAATCCATGCTTAAAAATACAAATATATTTTTCGTAAATTTTTTTTCGTAGAATGTACAAACATTTCGTTTATATTACAAAATTTTTGTATAAAACAAATTATATAAATTTACAAATTTCGTAAAAAATACAAACATGATTTCGTAATATTTTTTTAGTACATTGTACAAAAATTTGTAATGTCACAAATATTACATATGGATGTTGATGTGGTTAGAGGTCGGATTTGCAATCAGAAGGTTGCGAGTTCAACTTCTGGCCAGGACAATTTTTTTTTTTAGTTTTTATATTTTTTTTGTTTATTAATGTTTTTTAAATTTCTATGTTTTATTTTTTTATTTCATTATTACTATTTTTGTGTTTTGATATAAATGGATATTTTGTATTTTGTTTAATAAAGAGGATCCTAAACCAAGTTAAAGAGGACCCGAAAACACTACTTCCACTTTATTTGCCGGGTTTAGTATGAAATTCAATAAAACAAATATTTAAAAAGATAAAATATTTAATAATAAAATGCAATTAGTTTGAAATTGTTATTTAAGTTTTTTATTATTATTATTTTATTATTTTTTTATTTTGTTTTTTAATATATTATTTGATATATTTATAAAAAAATTATATTATTTTATTTAGTTCAATAAACATAATAAAAATATTTAATTGCCATTTTACCTTTTTTATTAAATATTTGTAGCATATTTTTCTAGTTTTCATAAAAATTTCATAATATTTTCGACTTAAGTTCCTTTTTAGTTTGTTGTATTGCATCAGCTACTTTGGTGCAAATGGTAGAGGGGTCTACTTCAACACAGCAGGACGTCACTGAAATCGTGAGTTCGATTCTGGTGTGGCACCATTACATTTTTTTTTTTAATTTTAAAATAAACCCGTAAGGTATGCACCACATTTTTATTTAAAAAAAGTTTTTACAAAACTTTACGAAATGTGATTTGTATATTTTACACATTTTTTCGTAATGTCAAAATAACCAAAACTTTCGTATAATGAACAACGGTTTTCGTGTATTTTACCTATAGATTATTATGAGTGTATGGATTTTTTGCGTAAATATAAGTGCCTTCTGGATTACCGGGATGACCAAGATTGGTTGGTCCTGAGATCCAATGAACTTCCGCAGCACATTGCAATAGCAATGCGTAGCGCCCCACAGATTAACTCAATTTCATTACCTGCAAGATCGGAGGTAATCCGTCACGTTAACATTCAAACTGACGCGGAAAATGCGTTAATTCCAAATCAGATACTTCAAAATGGAATATGCATTGCAAGCACTATTGTCTCAAAATCAAGACCACTGGTCAAGATAGTCAACACAACAAATAAAAATGTTGTTATTTCGAATTTTAAACTTCAAACGGAAAGTCTTAACGACTATAAAATGGTCCACCCAACTAGAGACCCTCGCAAAGATCAGGAAAAATAGATTAAAAAAATTTTCCAGAATTTGCAAAGCCCAATCTGAGGAACTTATGTTCTGAATATTTTGACATTTTTGGATTAGAATCTGAAAAAATGACAACCAATAACTTCTACAAACAGAAGCTCAGATTAAAAGATAATGAACCAGTTTACATGAAATCATACAGAATACCACACTATCACAAATCAGAGGTGCGTACACAAGTTGATAAGCTTATAGAAGATGACATTGCAGAACCCTTCAGAATACAACAGCCCAATTTTATTAGTACCGAAAAAATCCTTACCTGGTACAGATCAAAAGAGGTGGAGATTGGTCGTTGACTACAGAGGAATTACTAAGAAACTCGTAGCAGACAAATTTCCACTCCCTAGAATAGACGATATTCTAGATCAATTGGGCAGAGCCAAAGTTCGTTTCGTTTGAAACGATTACCCTACTTTATAAAAATTGCTCCAAACTCATTTCAGTGAATGATGTCGCTAGCTTTTTCAGGATTATCATCCGAACAAGCATTTCTTTATATGGATGATTAAGTAGTAATTGGCTGCTCTGAACAACACATGTTTCAAAATTTAAGGAATGTTTTTGAAACTTGTCGAAAATATGACTTCAAATTACATCCAAACAAATGTTCTTTTTTCTGTAACAAGGTCACATTTTTGGGACATCAGTGTACGGATAAGGGGCATATTGTCTGATGATGGAAAATTTTCAGTAATTTTAAATTACCCTACACCAAGAAACGGCGATGAAGATAAACGCTTCGTAGCTTTCTGCAACTATTATCGAAGATTTATTCCTAATTTTGCTGAACATTCAAGGCACATAACAAGATTATATAGGAAAAATATACCATTCGATTGGAATTCTGAATGTGAAAAAGCATTCAACTACCTTAAAAACCAATTATTACATCCAACAATTTTGCAGTATCCTGACTTTGAAAGAGAATTCTGCATAACAACAGATGCAAGCAAATTCGCTTGCGGTGCAGTTTTAAGTCAGCAATACTTTGACAAGCAGCTACCTGTGGCTTATGCTTCACGGTCCTTCACAAAGGGCGAAAGTAATAAGTCTACAATTGAACAGGAACTAGCAACTATACATTGGGCAATTAAATACTTCAGACCATATATTTATGGTCGTAAATTTTTGATCCGAAGTGATCGCCGTCCGTTAACGTATCTATTTTCCATGAAAAACCCATCGTCGAAACTTACGAGGATGAGATTAGATCTGGAGGAGTATGATTTTACGGTGGAGTATATCAGGGGAAAGGAAAATCATGCTGCAGATGCTTTGTCTCGATTAGAATTCGAAGACATTAGAAATGCAGACAATAATAAAATACTGAAGGTAACTACAAGACTTCAGTCTTCCAAAAATTTGGAAAAAGTTACCAGTACAAACCCAAACACAGAATCGGTGGATATCCGGATATATGAGGCAATAAACGCCAATGAGTACAATAAAAATGCAAGATTGTATTTTACTAAAGATAGGCTGGTTATCCAAAAAGGGAAAACCAAGATTTTCCAATTTGAGTCACGAGATTTTATTACTAATGGAAAGGTTGACTTAGGTCACCTTTTTCCAAGGCTTGAAAAAGTAGCCAGTAATTTGAAAATCACGACTCTTCGCATGTCTTTGGACAGTGCGCTGTTGGCCAACGTAAAACTAGACCACTTAAAGAAAGTAGGTAACGAAAAGCTTCGAAGATTGAAAATCGTACTCACTTCACCAATTACAAAAATCGTAACGAATTCTGAAAAATTAAGAAACTAATGATACCATATTTTGAGGGTCCCACTGCTTTTCAGAAACTTCAGAGGCCCATAAAAAGGAATTGGTCACCAATCTGGACAAACCGAGTATAGGGTTTTACTACCTTTTGGTAGTAGAATCGAACCTATATAGCCAAGATCTTGTGTTTTTCAAAAAGCCTTTTTTTGTTGCATAGTGTTATGAAATAGAACAACGGTTAAAAATTTTGAAAGCTGGAATCATTATCATATTTTTTAGAGCAATTCATTCTTAAAAACAAACGATGTAAATTGGAGCATTTGAAATTAGTTTGTACATATATTAGCCATAGTATTATGACTGCTATTCGGCCTATATCTTTGAAAGAAGGAGAAACCGAAGAAGACATGACTGTTGACGTCGAATTTGAAGGGTGTGAATCAGATTAGGAAATCGATAAACAATATAAAAATCAATATCACCTATCAATATGCAGTAAATAGTATATTAACCCATGAAACTCTGTCATAAGCGGTAGTGGACTACCTGGACTACCGGGGAAAGCACGTTAAAAAAAATGCTCCAAGTACACTACCTCACAGGAGGTGTGGAAATGAGTACATACCTATTATAAAGAACTCCTTATATGGAACTCCTTCAACTTTTAGAATAGCGATATCTCAGAAATGGTGACTCTTAGAAAGAAAAGTATTAGGACAATTTTTGTAGATAATTTTATGATCTACAATTTATATTTGATATTTTTTTCTAAAACTTATCCGTTTGCGAGAAAAATCCGAAAATATTGCGCTTTGAATAACTTGACTTGGCATGGAATTGGTGGGGGCTTTTAGTATTTTATTTGTAATGGTGTACCCAAGGTCTGTGCCAAAATTCAGCTCTGCTGGAATTTTTGTTATTTGAAATGTATATTTTGACCGGACTACTTGGCCACATGTTTGATTGCTAAGAAGACAAGAGTGGCAAAATAATGTGACATGTTTTTTTCATTCAACATATGATAAAATTGAATACATTTTTATATGAATAGCTATTTAATTAATAAACTTTTTCACTTTAAAGTTTGCACTTTGCTTATAAGTTTTTCCATTTTTTTCTGTTTGTTTACTATTTGTACAGTTTTTTGTTTGAGTGCCTTTTTATGTTTTAACAACTTTTTTTATTTTTGGTTTTCACTAGTTTTATTACACTGCATTGCAAAATTGTAATTGCACATTAATTTCACTAAATTTCGTAAGTTAAAAAAAGTAGAAAAGTTTAACCGGCATAAATGTAAAACCAATGGAAAATTAAAAAATATTTAACAAAAAAAAAAAAAACAATTAATTTATATTTATTTTTTTATTTTAAAAGAAATAACAAAATCAATTATTGTTTCATAACTATAAATAAGTACACTTAACTTAATATATCAATATTTACTCAAAATTAAGAAAAATATTTTCGAGCTCCAGTTTTAATAATGCGTGAACTCAATTCAAAAATTCGATCAGTCATACTGTCTACCAGATTTATTCGAAGTTCTTCCGTTATAGATCTCCACGCATCAATAACAGATTCTTTTAGAGAAGAAACGCTTTCATATGGACTGTTTTCTGCGTAAACTCGACGGGTTAATACTCCCCAAATATTCTCAATGGGGGTTTCGATCTGGAGAACTTGCGGGCCATTCCCATACTCTTAAATTTGTCGATGATAGCAATTCCATCGTCTGACGACTTACATGTACTAGGGCATTGTATTGTTGCAAAATTAATTCTCCTTTGCAGCTATTTTTAATAAATGGCACCAATTTCTCTTCTGTAATTTACTCAGAAAAATTCATTATGGGGCTTAAAAATGCCAAATCAACTATACCGTTGAAACAAAAAGCGATACCCATCCGTTAACGAGCCCAACGCCTGCGAAATTTCTTTTTGAGAAATATCGTGGCTCCTGACGTAGGTCTATCCAATAACTGTTAAAACCATCTGGACCATCAATATTGAAGTTTTTCTCATCAGAAAAAATCACATTTAAAAGAAATTTATGTTTAAACAGTCCTAACAACAACAGCGATTATTGACTTACCTTTCTCCAAGTGGTTTGTAAATTCCTTTTAGCGAATTCAAGTTAAGCAGTTTTGTGGCGGGGTTTCAACTTTGGCACAGACATCAGCTATTGGCGAGTAATTCTGTGGGAATCCTTTAAGATCCTACTTAAGAGCCTCGATTATCTGATTGAGACTCTTCATTGTATTGTTGATTATTTTACTCCGGTCTTGATCAAAAAACCTTTTTATTTTACCATAAGCACTCGGATTATTTGTAAAATTGTGACAGCCATATGTGAACGGTTTATTTTTTTTTTTTAGCAATTTCCCGAAAACTTAAGCCACTTTTTAAGTAGGCTGAAATTTGCCCTTTTTTCAAAATCACTTAGATATGAACCACGCTGCATTTTATTGCAAATTGATTAAAATTGCATAATAAGCAAAAATAATTCTTTAATTTTTCTTTATTTGCTATTCTTCTTTGTTTATAGTTAAATGTAATTATAGTTATAAAACACTAATAAAATATTAGTACACAAATTTTCTCTTAAATGAATTAAGTAATCTCTTAAATTTTACACAATAAGAGATCAGTTATCACACTCCTAAAAACAGTTAAAAGTTTTTAAAAAAAAATTTGTAACATTAAAAAAGTACTAAAATTCTTTTGTAATTAGAGTTATGCAACGCAGTGTAGACATGTAATTATGGAAGCATTTGGTGTAATTTTAAAAAAAGATACTACATATTTAAAATTCGATCTCTGGCAGTTATAATAACTATCTACTTTTAATTTTAGTTTTTTAGGTCTTGCTACTTCCGCGATTTTAACTCGCTAACCAGAAACACTTACAAACTGTGAGTGCTTATTTTAAATTGATATATTTCGTTAGGGAAACAAATTGCACACCCTTGTCACAGAATTCACTTTCACATAGAAAAAAAACGTAATAAATATTTTGGAAAATAAAAAATACTAAAATAAAAAAAAAAAAAAAATCGCAATAAAAAAAAAATCGAGATATAAAGGGTCCGCCATCTAACGTTTTTTTTGCAACTAGTGCTTATTTCGTGAATGGTAACACTTAGCTCATGTCTGGTTTGACAGATAATTAGTTTTATCCTTCCACTGAACGAATATGGTCCGTATGTTCGTTATCTTGTGAAAAAAGTGAAAGAAACTGGCATCCTCATCGATAAACCAAAGCGTGAAAAGCCAAAAACAGTGCGTACACCCGAGAATATTGCTGCTGTGGCAGAAAGTGTGCGTGAAGCGCCATTAACATCAATTCACCGTCGTTCTCAACAATTGAACATTTCGGAGACATCATTGAGACGAATTTTGCATAAAGACCTTGGTATGACGCCATACAAAGTCCAATTGGTTCAGGAGTTCAAAAAAAAAGTTATTTGGCGGACCCTTATAAGTTTTGAATTTTATTTAGGTGATTTTTTTTTAAATTTTAACGATTTTTCAATTTGGTTAATTTTATAAAATTTTGGCGATTTTTTGTTTTCAATTTTGGCGTTTTATTCCAATTTGAGCAAGTTTTTTTTTGGTTAATTTCAGCGATTATATTATATTTTTACCATTTTTTAGCGACTTTTTTCTAACTTTAGCTATTTTCCTTTTTTGATGATTTTTTTTTTCATGTACTAATTTTTTTTTTTTTTAATATTAAAAACAATATTCAAATAAAGTTTTAATAGATATGATTAATCCCTTAATTCAAAACAAAATCAATTAAATAGTTACAAATTATTTTAATTTAAAATACAATTTCCTTAATGGGACCGATTTCAATAAAACTTTTAATTAACTGAATTAATAAATAATCTGCTAGTAGAGTTTCTAATTGTTAACGATATATTCCCATATGAAAATGTGTTATTCCAAATTTAATCCAACTCAAGTCCAGTTTTTATATGAATAGCTGGACGAAATCGGGGTCAATTTCTTTTTTAAAAAATAGACTAAGTGAATTCTTGATTAAATGAAAAAAATTAATGCAATATGCAAAAAAAAAAGACAAATTTTTGAAATATTTATTTTTATTTCTATTTTTTGGGAATTGTGGGATTGCTTAAAGTAAATCATAAATTCGGACATAAATTTCACATTGTTGACTTAAAAGTTTCTTTAAGTCCAAAAGGTTTTGGATTATGTCCTATTTATGTTCCTATTAGGATTACCCAAGTTTTTGTTCTACCAAGAGTGCTGAATGGGATTCTTTTAAAAATGTCGTAGTATTCATTTAATTACCTTTCCAACGATATAAAACACTTATATGTCATGTTTATACCTCCTTAACAGGAAATATTCAAAAGTGACCAATTCTGCAAAATTTTCTTGTTATGACTTTTCTTATGAGTTATTATGAACACAGTTTAAAAATGAATAAAAGAAATATTTTCATATGGGGTAACTTTTGAAAGATTTTCTGTTAAGGAGTTATAAACATATCATTTCGTATCGTTTAAAAGAAAACTAACTGTAGTTTACGATATCTTTTTAAAAGAATCGCATTTTCACTACTGGTAGAACAACAACTTGGACAATCCCATTACGAAGGTAAAAAGTTCTATTTTTGTTAAAATGTAAATTTTTTACTATTCAATAAAATATGTATTAATGGACATAATCCAATAAGTTTTTGGACTTAAATATACTTTTAAGTTAAGAATGTGAAAATTAAAAAAAATGTGATTTGCCAAAAATTTTTACATTTTTTGCTGCCATGTCTGTATTTAAAGCGGGGCTTGGAAGAGACTTAATTAATAAATTAGGTATATGTTGGAATATCTACAACCGCTTACGCTACCTAATTGGAGGCGTGAACACCAGTGGGTTAAAATTGATATACCAATTCAAAATTTGTTTTAACACAATTCTCTTTGATGTGAAAACACCTTTCAGAATAGTATTCACACTTTATTTAATCAGTTTGAAAATATTTATCTTTAGGCAAAAGACTGTTGGTGCCTTTTAGGAAAAAATCGCAGGAAATAGTTTTTTTAATTTCTAATTTAAACTAATGTAGTTTTTGAATTTAGCAAGATATTGCATTAATTTTTTTTTATTTAAACAAGAATTTATATAGTTAAATAATCAATATACTAATAAAGAAATTGACGGGTCGGAAAGAAAGAAGGAAGAAATTGCCTGAGTCACATTTTCAAATGGGAATATCTCGGGAAACTATTAGACATACCCCACACAAGTGAGCATGTATTTTGTTAGTCTCTACTAGAAGATTACAAAGTTTTCGAAAATCGGATTAGAAACAAAAAATTTCAAACACTTAAAATTGTATATGCAAAAAATTCCCTATTTTAGATGCTCATATTGCCGCCCCCGGGGGGTTTGGAAGATTCAAAACTATGTGTATACTCACTTATGCCTGTTCCAAATTGCATTAAGTAAAAAATGGCCGAATTATTCTGTGCATCTGTTAGTTCAGTATTACGTGGTTCAAGTTTTAAAATTTCTATAGAAAAAATTGCCTGAAAAGGAATGGTCATCATTGTAAGAGTTGAGTTTTGACAAATAAACAATATATAAATTAATTTTAAAAAAGATTTCGATATATTTTTATTAAAAATAATTAAAAAATCGCTTGAAGCAATTATAAAAATTAAATTGAATATATTGACCTAATCTTTTAGAACAGGAGTATACCGCTGCAAAATTAAGTATATGTATGCCGGGGTTGAAGTGTGTCATTTCAAAAGTTGAAATTTTACTTAAAAAATAATTGAAAAAGATAACTGTTTCTTGTATCCTTGTCTCTCTTTTTAATTCCCAAATGCAAATAAATATTAATTCATTGATTGAACTTCATCCAAAATTTCTCAGTTTTATGTAGAAACAATTCTTAATGCTCTTGCATGAGTCGTAAGTGTTTTTTTTTTGCGGGTGTATGAGAGCGTGCGTGAAAACTCGCTCAATTGTTTTATATAGTAACTGGTGCGTATGAGTGATATAATTTATCTAATCATTATCATACGATGTGAAAGAAACACGTAAGACGTATGAGTAATATTATTTCATGCACAATTAAAATATTCATTATACGCCCTAAGTAAGTTCGAAACGAAATCAAAAACATTTTTTATAAATATGTAGTTTGAATGTTTGTCGTTGAAAAATGACAAGAAAAAAAATTCAAAATGGTTTTCAGTGACGTGGCAGACTTCCAACCAAAAACTGATTGTTTTTCAAAACTGCTTGAATTGAATTATCAAATTTAATACAAACTTTTAATCAAAGTTTTCAAAAACTACTACTTTTTGGTTGTAGTATAAATAAGGTACGATATAACATCATAATTAAAATTATAAGAAATTTGATCCCATTATTTTAGGAGTTTAAAAGTGGTTTGGAAATAATTTAGCAATGAACAAAGAGTACACATACACACAAAACACAATAGAGGGTATAACTGCCTTGGTTGGCATATGTAGCCTATTTTATAATGTTATTAATAAAAACACTTTTATTACCTATTCTAAAAGGTAATTATTGTACCTATTCACATTGTTAATTTAACTAATAAGAATAGTTATCCCTTACAAAATTTCGAAATGTCACAATTAGAAAATATTAGTTTTTCAGTTGGTCTATTAAATAGATTACATAGATCCCCAACACTGTGACATTAGCAGCTAGTGCATGTAACTTATGATAATGCGTTGGACATAAATATTTCGTATACCTATACAAAAAATATGTGAATGTGTATGAAGAAATGTGTCGTTAAAATAAGAAGAAGAAGACTTTTAGATATATGTTATCATCTATGGTCTATTATTCTTCTTTTTACTTATTTTTTGATGAAAAAAGATGCAATATTTTTATTGAATATAAAATATAGAAAAGAAAAGATAAACGAGAAGGCAATTGATTGCTAATTGTTTTTTAAAAAAATTTTGTTCATATTGATGTTTAATTTTCCAGATGCTGTAATCAAAGAATGCGTTGCTGAATTGTATTTTAGAACAATAATGATAACACGTATCTTAGACGCTGTCAGCACCTCGCTTTACATGAATAAATTAATTAGGAAATCAAACTATATAGCGTTATTCAAAATATTTATAATTTGTTTTTGCCCATTTGGGTTAATGGTTTATTATGTCAAGGTTAGATACTATTTCGGGTTTAAAATGTAGTAAAAACAACAATGTCGCGAAATTAATTGTAAAAATTGGTAAAAACCTCTGTTTTTAACAATTATTTTTTATGTATTTTAAAAATACTTTTTCTTTTAATAACAATATAAATTCGTATTCAAAATTCCGAACTGGTTCTCCAGTTATAACGTTTTATGTATTGGAGATACAATGATATTTTATTATTATTATTTCCAAACTATAAGCATATCTATAATAACAAATATAAACGAAACGAGAATTTTTAAAAACTTGGCATACTCCTCCTTTTTCAAACAACCAAAAAAAAAAGTAACTGTAGCTGTTGATTAAAATATCAAAATAACAGCATTAAACAACTGTTACTGTTCTTCAGTTCTTCAGCTCTTTAAACAACTGTCGCTATAATTGTTTTGTATTATTTCATAGAAAAACAACTGTAATTGAAATTAAAAACAACTACTACTGATTACTACACAAACATCTGTCATGTAGTAACAGTAAAACGTTTTTAAGTGAACTTAAGAATATGTCCATAGAAAAATCTTATCGTATTCCTTTGGAAAAATCTCCAGGTTATGAAAATTTGTTCGTAGGCTATTTAGATTCTGACGACATTTTCCCATAGAAAACCCCTCAGATCCTGAGGACATTTTTCTATAGAAAAACCCTCAGATTCTGAGGACTTTTTCTTTTAGAAAAACTTTCAGATTCTAAGGACTTTTTCCTACGTGAAAAACTCAGAACTTAGAAAAACCATCAGATTCTAAGGGCTTTTCCCAACAGAATTCTACGACATTTTCTTATAGAAATCCCCTCAGATCCTGAGGACTTTTTCCTATAGCAAAACCGTCAGATCCTGAGTACTTTTTCAAATAATAAACCGTCAGATTCTGAGGACTTTTTGCTATGGAAAAACCTTCAGATATTAAAGAATTTATTTTGAATAAATACCCTCAGACTGTAAAGATTTTCACATGAACAAAATTCTCAGATTTTAAAAATATTTTTGCTTCGGTTTTTAATACATTTTTACCAAAGTCAGTCGTTGGTTTCAGTTGTATCAAAATAGAACCTTATAATACAAAGAACAAAATGTAGTGTTATAAAACTGTTGAAGCAGTTTATTCACATCTCAAAAACTTCAGATGATTGATTTTTAGGTTATTTTTTGACCACTAACCAGCGACGAAAATGAAAAAGATTTCAACATCAAAATTTTTCACCTTGGCAGGGAAATCTTCAATAAAAATTATTATATTGATCAAAATTAATCTCCCGAGTAAAAACTTTTACATATAAACAAGCATTATTTTATATACATTATATGCTGTCATATGTAACTACATATGTTAATGTGTGTTCATATATAAAATGTTTTTCCTCTAATTTTGTTTCATTACATCTCATTACATATCGACCAATATATAATCGTATATGACATATAAAATTTTATATGGTTTATTTAATTATGTACGAATACGAATGTATAATTAAATATAACTCAAATCAAAATTATATAAAATAACATATAGTATAATATTCAAAAAAAAATTATTTTATTTTCCAATAAACGAAACCTTGACTTATTTATAGTTATGTGTAAAGATATATTGTTCCATACCAACAAATGTAGGACTTCTTTTATACAAAAGTCTGCTTGCTGTATATTATTCGATCGCGAATTTAAAAAATTTGCGAATTTCGTCACGTACTTAAAATTGTTGAGTTGTTTATGGGTAAAAACCAAAAATTTTTGAGGCTACTTATTAGGGTGGGGCGAGTAGTATGCAAGGAAAAAAATCTTAATGGGCGTTCGCGTTTCTGATTCTTGGGATTGTACTGAGCAAAAAAGTCCACTAGACCATACGTCTACGGTGAAAATCGAGATTTCAGATTTTGACTTTACGGCAAAAAAGCCCTATTTTGAAATTAAAAATTAACCCCTTAAACACCACCCACAAATATGATAAGCTCCTCCTACTTCCTGAGATATGTCCATCCGGGGCATTGTTACTTTTCCCAAATACGGCTAAAAATGCCCTCTTTTCAAATTAAAAATTAACCCGTTAAACGCGGGCTAGGATGATGTTTTATGCATTAATAGAGAATCTTCCAAACAAGAGATTGATACCATGATCTTGGATAAGCTCCTCCTACTTCCTGAGATATGTCCATTCCACACATTGTTACTTTCACAAAATACGGCTAAAAAGTCAAAATCTGGAAGCTCGATTTTCACCGTAGACATATGGTCTAGTGGACTTTTTTGCTCAGTACAATCCCAAAAATCAGAAACGCGAAGATGTTAAAATCGACCACCCTACTACTTATAGTTGCTAATCACGAAAACCACCGATAACTTTAACTGCAGAAATACCGCCAACAACGAAAATTGCTATTTAAATTAGACATTTAAATCTTTTTAATTGAATAATTTTTCGATTAAATAATAACACATTTGATTAAAAAGTGATCAATATTGTAAACCTTCTTAAAAAGAAAAAAATTATTGGATAAAGTGCTGTTTTCATTCCAAATATTTTTTTTATAGCCTGAATTTTGTAACACTGAATTTAAACCTTAATGTAATTCCCATTTAGTTATTAGATTTATTTATACTTAATGTGAACAAACTCACACATAACTTTTTTTCTATTGAAGTATGGCAAAAAAATTTTATTTATTTGATTTATAGAAATTAGCACTTTTTTGAAATCAGATTTTTTTAAATAATTTTTAATTGATTTTTAATATTTTTTTGTTTAAAACAATTGTTACATTTATTAAACAAAATTTAACTTTAAAACTTACATTATCAATTTTATGATAATATTCTAGAATGCATAAATATTCAGATTTAAACTACAGAAATTAAATTATTAATCTTAATAAAATAATGATTCAAATAAGAATTTATTTCTAAAAATATGCTCTGCATTACCGAGCTTTTTAACCAAATTTTGTACAAAAATTGAAAATCAGTATTCTCGAATCTTTCATTTTTTCCATAATCAATTGGATAATATGCATCGCTTGAGCACAATTACGTACAAATTGTCCGCTTTCGGGACCCCCAAATATGTATTAAAACTTAAAAATGTTTTATTCGGGAACTTTTGTGAAAAACGCAAAAAATTAATATGTTTCTTAATAGTTTTTTTTATAAACTTACAAGACATGTATACATTTGTATGCAATTGTGTATAATATTATGCAATCATATACAAATATTTAACATTTAGTGCAATTTTACCAGACTTAAACTCGGATGTAATTATATTTAGTTTACATAAAATAATATACAATTATATCAGGTCAAAATCCGGATACAGTAATATCTGGATTTTAAATAATTATATCTATTTGTATCAGTTTAGATATAAACTGATACAATTCGATACAAAACTGATACAAACTAATACAATTCTATTGCGCCATAATTCGGATGAAATTGTACTGGACATTTATCTAACTGAATCAGATCAGATCTAAATCCATATAATTATATACAATTAATTATATGGGCCCATTTGTCGGAGGAAATTTAGTAAGGTCACATACCGCGTCACATAGAAATTGATATGACTAAATAAAGCTCTATATCAATTGTTTAAAATCGGGCTGTTTTAAAGTTGCAATTTTGATACTCATGAAACTGTGACGTCTCTACCTATTTTTTTGCGCTATACCTCTAGGGAGATGGCACTACCTTTTTAAACCGAACAAGCTCAGGGACATTGGGATGGTGTTCTTGTCTCTTTGGAGATATTTTAAAGAGTCATCACCAGAATGGAAAAGGAGAGAACCAAAAGAAAAATAAATACAAATTAAAAGAGATGAAAAGACAGTGGAGTAATTAAAGTGGAAAAGGATTGAATATGTTAGTTTCCCTATCCTACTCTATACCCTCCCATGCCTTTGCTATCGTACACAAACCATTCGTAAAATCAGATTGCCACTAAATTTACGGAGTATTGTTTTAAACTAAATAATTGCAGGACATTCTGACATTCTACATATATACAAACAAAAATGTTAAGAAATCAATACAAAAATCTGACCTTAACTATGACACTGTAGTTATTATTGATTTGAAGAGTTAACTTATATGCCACCTTCTAGGGGCAGACAAATAACGTTTAAAATAAAGTAAATAAGAAATAGTTTATGACAATAATATTATTGCTAATAATATTATTGTCGTCATTGAGTTGCATTCCTAAAACCACCCAAAATTACAACGAATCTAAAATATTGAGTTCAAATAATTGTAATTCACGAAAAGCTATTAGAAGTAGCTAACTATGACAAACGAAATATCCCTTTTTAGATTTATATTGAACAAAAAAAAATATATAAAAATATTTTGCTCAAATCCAACGAATTTGCAATGAATTGAAAATATATTAAATTTTTTTAATCTTTAGATTTTTTGTTTAATTTGAAGTGCAAATCTTTTTTTGGGCTTTTCATTTTATAAGGTTATGAGGAATACAAAATGTCAAAATATTTTAGTAAGCCATCTTTAGTGTTACACAAAGTAAACATATTTCTTGTGTGATATTATTTGGAAAAAATAATTGGAAATTATGATCTACTAAGCGTATAAAAGCATTACCATATAAGCGTAAGTGGTTTTATAAGTACATATTTGGTATTGGTAAATACTTACAATTGTCATTACAAATCTTATTGCTTTTATATGGGGATGTCGCGCAAAATAATTGCATATGATTGTGCGCCCCGCCCCGGTAGGCTAGTTGGTAGCGTGCTGGCTTATCAGTGCAGGGGCTGTGGGTTCGATTCCCACCAGAGGCACTGGTCTGTTTTCGCTACAACGAGCCGAGGGCCATAGTAGCTAGTGCTCGGTAGGGGTAATAGTATATAATTTGTAGTTATATGATTATTAATTAATAAAATAAATAAATAAAAATTACATATGATTACTAAACAGCTTACAAAAAATAGAAAAATATGTGGTTACCTAAGCAGTATGGACAAAAATTATTAATCTAAAAAAAAACCTGAATTTAATAAAAAATATTTCTTTTATTGAAAATTTTATTTTTATAAAATATGCCCACAAGTTATTCAAACCTGGGCCGCTCTACCATCTGAGCTATCTTGACATGTTATAATTGATAGATATAAACATAAATGACTTGGTTGCACAAAATATCATTGCTTTACAGCTTAAAAAAATAAGTAAAGGGTGTTTTTATTCAGGTATAGAAATTTAAGTTGGCAACACTTTTTTAACTGGCGATCTTGGTTTGCGTGCTTACAAAATCCAACTCGTGCAACAATTGAAGCCACACGATGTTCTAGCAAGGGATATATTCGGTAAATGGGCCCAAAACAAGATTTTCCGTTGATCCCGATTTTCATAAGGGAATTTTGTTTAACAATGAAGCTCACTTTTGCTTAAATAGAAAATTGGACCTCCAGATTATACTACGACCGCGCCAGAAGTCATATTTAAATTATAATGCCAGAAGATTATATTCAGAATAAAGTAAATTTCATGTCAATTTAAAAATTCATCTTTGTTTTATTCCATTTCAAAGTTCTATATCTCTATAAATACGCCCTTTAGTTATAAATATACTTACTAGAAAAGAAAAAATAATGATTCAAAAAATAGATTTTTAAAATATTTTTAGGTTATTATATTTTATTGAAAATAATCATAAAAAGGACTTATGGGTAATGCCTTATTTCTTGTATGGAAATAATGTATATAGTTTTGTTAAAGTAATGCAGAGAGTAAGCTGGTATAATTACTGGTAGTGAGTAAAGTAATGACATGCTATTGCCGTTTCTACACTAGATAAATATTAATTTAAAGTTCTGTTAAGTTTTCAAAAATTTTCTTTAAAATCCACAAATATAAAGTTTTAAAAATATATTTCGCGCAACTGCAGAATTTAACATAAGACAGTTTTTTTTTTGGTTGCTCATATCAAAAAACAAAAATGGTATTATTTAATATTCTTATTAAACTAAACTAAAACCATCAAATAAGTTTTACCATAATTCATGACCTATTCAAAACTTCATATCCATTTTGCCAACTTATGTTCTATAGTGCCACAGTTTATTTGTTTTCTTGTTTTTTTTTTAATTTTATTTTATTTTTTTATATTTAAAATTTTTTTTATTTTATTTTTTTTTTTATTTATTAGTATTTCTATTTCACTATTTTGTTTTTTTTTGTCGACCCGGAATACTATTTTATTCAGTGGGAAATCACTAACATTGTTCCGTTAAACATGAACAATAGACTCATTGTTCGTGTTTATTCGTTGATACGTTTCTAAGATTTATTTAAGAATTAAAATTTATTCCGTTTGATTTGCGTGTTTTGATTCGTTTTTGGAAAAACGTTAACTCCCGTTTAGCTTTTATAAAGTTTTTGGAACACGTCTACCGGCATCGAGTACTTAAAAACAACTGAAACTTGAAATGTTGTGGTAGTGCAAGCATACTGTGTTTTTTTTAAATATTTTCTGCACATACATACATATGTATATGGAATATTTTAAATGGTTATTCTTGTCTATCGGTTTCGTATCCTGTGGCTTACATACAGTGAAGAATAATTAAAGAAAATCACAAGATAAAAATTATGTCGCCAAAAATCCATATGATTAAAGTATAGGAAAATAACAGGCGGAAGATTATTCAAGTTCAAGATTTTATTTTTTGGGGACAATAACGACTTTGTGTGTCATGGTTAGAAACTCTAGCCTTTACACAAGTGGAATGAAGGAAAATTATGTTAAAAATAGTAAATGGAATACACAAATTAATTTCATTTTAAAGATCACTGCAAAAATAAAGTTAAGATAAATTAGTAAAAACATGTAAACAAACAGGCTTGTTATTAATCAAAAAAAAAAATATATATATATATAAAACATTCATCAAACTATTCAGATAAAGGTCCTTCGTATTCCCTTGATCATGGAATTTAGAAAAAATGATCCATAACTCATTTGTAATTTTTTTAAAGCAACCCTTAAAGTTCAAATGATTTTATAAAATATAAATATTAATTATATGTAAATATATAAAATTAAAAAAAAAAAAAATCTAAAATGCATATGTCAGAATAATAAAGTTATAAAGAAACAAAAATATTAAATCGTTAAAATCTTTACCATCGAGCAACTGCAACTTATCGTTAAAAAATATTATGAACTTCATGAAAATATTGAACATGCTGAATTGAAAATAGCTATAATTGAGGAGATAATAAGCATAACTAGTATGCATCCAGAGGAAACCGCTAACAGGTCTCATCAATTTTCGTCCAATGTAACAATTTCATCAATATTTATGAAACATTATAATGACCATATCATGATCTCTATGAACTTTTTTATACACAAAAATAATGAAATTGCTTCTAACACAAAATATCCTTTAGATATATAGTGAAGCATTTCATAAATAAATTGAAATTAATCTTGTTTTTTATGAAATGTTCCATAAATATCATGAAAGGCTACATTTCACGAAACTCTATGAAACAATTCATAAATATGATGAAGCTTTTCCTTTGAGTGCAGTTAATGCATTTTCAATATGTCTTCAACGGGTTGTTGATGTAAATGGAGATCACTTTGAAGAATTTTTGTAATACGACAGCGGTCCAAAATTAGCCGACATGCCTGTTTGAATCTGTTAGATTTTCTGCAAAGTATAGTGTCACTATTTTTATATCTATCACTGCTATTTGTTGATTTGTTTAAAGCCTGCGCAATTGAATGTCGATAAAACAGTTTATAGCAAGCAACTTGTTACTCAAATATTATCATTCTCTTAAATTTAATGCATTGTTTATAAACAAAAACACGTTGCTTTTATTCTTATTTATCGTTTCAGTTATTTAAAGACTATTTTTTCTCCCCTTGGATATAACCATATAGTTGTTATACATTCTTTTTCCCAGTTATATTCTAATAATGACAATTAATTTATATAATAAAAAAATTGCGTAGGTACTTACTGCCGAGGTGTTAGTTAAACCTTTTGACGACAAATGGTTGACTGTTCTTTTGTTCCGTTTCCCTCTTTTTAATTCCCAATGCCAATATATAATAATGCTTTTGATAGTATTTAATCCTATACTTTCCAATTTTATGTACGAACAATTTCTCAATGCTCGTGCATGAGTCGCACAATGGTTTCAAACACAACTTTTCTTGGTCAAAATTATTAAATTAAAAAAAAAAATATTTTATGGTTTAAAATAGCATTTGTATGCAAATTGTAGCTCATTTTATGCATCTTTTGTCACATTAAACCTTTAATGCTCCTTCGTAATTTTTTGTGTTATATTAATTCATTATTGGGTTGACATTTTTTAAATAATATTGTACAGTGAGCGAAATACTTATAAGTTCACCCATTAATATATAAAATATATTTAATTTTTGTTTACTTTTTACTCACTAGCGTATTTTTACTACTTCATTCTAATAATTTGAAGTACAATTTTTGAACCGTATTTCCTATAAACGAAAATATGCAATTTATTTACAAAATTCTTAAAATCGATGCTTTTTAATTTAAAAAACAACTAAATTTTGGAAAATACAGCACTAAAAGTGGTCATTGTGGAGTAATGGTTAGTGCGTTGGACTCTTACACAGATGATCCCGGGTTCGATTCCCGGTTGACGACAACAACAATTTAGAAAATAGCACATAACCCCACCGAAGTAAAATAATAAATCAGGGCTATGAATTAGAACTGATTTATTATTTCAGCAGGTGGCGAGCAACAACTGTTCTAAGACTACTATCTCTACTATCTCTACTATCCTCCTTCCAAAGAAAGCAACATATTAATTAATTGGAAGAATTTCCTGATTGTTGCCTCTCTTTATAAAAAAAAAATATTTTTGCTTTCAAATTGTGATGAAATACTGGAAAATAATTTGTGTTCTGGTATGACACTTTACATACTTTGAGACTCCAACGCTAACTCTTTGACCAGTTTAGAGTCCAAGATTCATCAAAATGTGTGTACCTAATTTCTCTTGGCTAATGATGCCTTTTTTTAGTAATAAGAAGTAGGGAATTTGCTTAATCCAAAGAGCATTATTCTAAAGTATACAAGATTAAAAAATATGTCCGATTCAATAAAATTATATTCTATTTCTTACAATAAGTCATCTCTTGTTCACTTTTCGCAATTAGCAATGGGTATTTTAGTCAAGCTAGGACCTTGCGTGCCAATGTTCTCCAAAAGAAAAACAAAATTTAAATGTTCCTTTCCAAAGCATTATCATCTGAGACAAGTAAAATTTACAGCGCGCATTTAAAAGGCGCTTTGAGATGAATCTGAACTAAAATTAAAAGAAGAAATTATTAACCAGACGAAACATTTTTTAGTCAAAAAAGCAGCGTTATGGTCCTAAGATAGCTAATGTGTCATATGAGATCACAAATTCCCAGGTAAAAATTGCCAATTGAAAGCAAATATTCACTATTTATGTCTATCAAATCATACGAAAACTTTTATAAAATTTTGTCATTTTTTGCCTTAAAAATTTCGATTTGCGACTTATTTGAAGAAAATGCATATTTTTTTGGAAAGAACGCCGCACAACAGATTTGTATTTAAAATAAATAGAACGAAGTTATAAAATACGCCTATGAAGAAAACGTAAAAATTAAAAAAAGGTAGCAAATAGATCGAAAGGGGTTAGCATCTACTGGTATTATTGTTACTTGTATGTGGTAGCAAAAACTTTTAAGTATTACAAATATTTTGGAAAAAATTCACATTTTCATAGGTGAACTTACAATTTTTTCGTCCACTGTATTTATATGAACACTCTAATTAAATTTTGTTTAAATTTACCCAACTTACTAGCAGGAAACTTGTACTCCTACTAGAAGTTGGGTAAATTTACTCAGAGTGTGAAAAAAAATATTATACACATTATGCGTAATTTGATTACATACTAAATCCGTATATTTACACTGAAAATGCTCAAATAAATTTCAGAAATTATACGAAATTGTACTTTACTAAACCTTTAATATGTAGGCAAAAATAAAAAAAGAATATTATTATTTTTAGACTTTTTTATTAATGAAAAGAAAAAATATTATAGGTGCTTAAAAATATTATAGGTGGCATTTATGCCTCAAATTCTTATTTTTTTTTAGAAATTTTTACAGTATGGAAATTTTTAGATTTTAGGGTTGAATTTCCTTCGGAGAAGCCTAAGATTCCATGGTCTTTTCATATAGACGACGACTTAGATTCTGAGGACTTCATCCTTTTGACAAATTCGCAGATTCTAAAAACGACATAAAAGAAATACTGAAGTTTTTATTTTTAGGAAAATTTTGCAGATTTTGACATTTTTTTCTACAGAAAAAATTAAAAAAATCTTAATTTGTTGTATAAGAAAAGTAGTTTAGTATATGAGGTTCTTCATGTAAAAAAAAGTCCTTTCAATCTGATTGTTTCCTATATTAAAATGCCCTTACAATCTTAGAGTTTTTCTTAGCAAAAGGTATTCAGAAACTAGAGTTTTTTCTATAGGAAAAATTATCAGAATCCAAAGTTTTGTCAACAATAAAATGTACTGAGATTATAAGAATTGTTCTTTAGGAATATTTCTTAGAATCTGATTAATTTCCATAGAGAAAAGCTCCAAGAATCTGAGGTCTTTTTAATTGGGAAAAAAATCCTTAAAATCTGTTTCAGATATAAATGAATTTTTCCAATACAAAGTCTTAGATTCTAAGGACTTCAGATTCCTTAATTTTATTCTTTTTAAAAAATCCATACGATTTATAAATTCGAATATTAGTCCTTTTGTCCTTAAACAAATTTAAATTTACATGCCTAATATTTGTTTATGGAGTAGTTTCGCAAACAAAGTGTGTAATTGTAAATAAAAACGTGGTATGAATGCTTGTTTTTTTTTTGTATTTATGCTGTTATAATGTGTATTCAAGAATTTTACGCATTTTGCGTATAAATTTAAGCGTTTTGAGCGAAATTACAGCACAATGACTTAGCAAACGTTTTTTAGAGTGTAGTAAATCGAACTCTCTATTTAATGCCAATTCTTTTACAACATTTCGCTATTAATACGAAATAAATCGGAATTTTTGAAGGAAAAGTTGTCTTAAAAGAATTAATTTTCGTAAAAAGTTGCAAAAAGTAGCAGAGTCTGACAAAATGCAAATGATTACCAGATATGAATTCATGTTTTCTGATTGCTCTCATAACTTTAACGTTCTATCAATTTTGTGTAAGCCTTTTTGAATTTACACATTTTTATTGTATTTGTTTCTGGTTTGCACGAAACATATAATTTTTTTTCCATGAGGCTAATTTTTATCAACTTTTTTAATATAAAATTATTATTACACTAATACTTTTTTCCATTATAAGAAACTTTTTCCATTTAAAAACAAAAATAAAATAAAAATTTAAAAACACGATTTTTTTTATTTATTCTTTTATTAGATTTACTTATAAACTTTAATTTTAGTTTATTATATTATAACGGTAAATGAGTATTTACAGAAACAAAATCTGTTTTCTGTTGTTTTGAAGTGTTTAATATTAGATTGCAACAACAAAGAAACGATAAGTGAATGTGAGAAAAATTGAATATTGGCCAAGAAAAGATATATTTGAAACCACAGTGGGTCGTAAGTGATTTTTTGTGAGTGTGTGTGTTTTTTTTTTTGGCGATGTATGAGAGCGTGTGTCAAAATTCACTCACGTACACATCTCTAGATAAAATATAGTTAGTACCTAGTGTCGAAAACTATAAACATTTCGAAAATTAAATTACGAAACAGTAAATTGCTTTTAATATGGTCACTGGAGCGTATGAGTAATATAATTTATTTATATACTTATCATACAATTTAAAAGAAGCACCTGGCACGTATGAGTAATATTATTTCATTGTTTTTTACACATTTTGATATTTTAGAAAAGCATGCAAGAAGCAATTCTGACAATCTATTTTGTTGAAAAATCGTACATTAAAAAAAAAAAAACGGCAAAATCGTCATTTGGAGAATGGGAAACCTTTATTATATCAATAAATAAGTTAACATAAAACTTTGTTTTAATCATTTTTTTTATACTTATTTCACTATTTTCTTTCAATAAGAGCACAACTTCCAAAACACATTGAATAGAATAGATATGTTTTTTCAAAAAATTTGGGCTTGGTGATGGCATAATTTTGTACTTTCTAGTCTAAAATAATACATATCCTTCAAGACCTTATTTGATTATAATGAAAATCGATTACCAAGTAAGCTAACCAAACTCACTACAGAAAGAAAATCGTATTGGTACAAACATATTGAAAAACTAGCTAGTGATGTAGGGACGATACAAATTTCTGAATGCTTTTCAAGAGAGGACTGGGAACGCCTAAGAATTCATATATTAACTGGGCAAAAATGAAAAGGCAACTGGAACAAACCGTTTTTATTCAAAACTCAACTTCAAGGATCAACAAACATATTTCGAAATCAGTAATAATACGACGGCAGTAAGCTATACATATATTTAAAGTCAGGTGTGACCTCATTGAACTAAATGGAACTAGATTTCAGACGCAAAGATCCCGCTTATGCTCTTTATGTAATAGGAATGAAATAGAAAATGTTTTGCTCTTTTTTGCCATCTGTCCAATTCTATGTGAAATTCACTACCAATATTTTAAAAGAAACACCATCACTGAAAATGATTTGATAAATATTTTAAATAATGCAAAGGAAAACTTTAAAAATATATATATTTTTGTTATAGATGCATTAGGTTATAGGAAACAGCTTACTGATGAATTTACCTATTATTAATATGAATCAAACATAAAACATAATCCATATAATTGTATAATTAATATAAATTATTATCTCTATCCGACTGACGACATTGGTCAAAGTCGTATGTTCTATTTACATTATAAACATTTAAACTTTGTAAAAAAGGAAATGAATTGAAAATAAAGAACAATTAACTAACTAACTAACTACATATCCTTCAAAATATAACATATTTTGATTTCCCTTCTAAGAGTATACGAAAATGCTGTCGATTTTCGTTGTCTTAAATAAATTTTAAAGTATTTAACAAAAAGCGCTTTCAAATTATACAATGTTTTATAAATCGTCATTTTCGCTGGATGTAACACGAGGCTAACAATAAACTCCGCACGACTTTCAATAACATTTACGTTACATTTTTAGCTTTGGAAAATTTGATTGTGTCCCGGTTCTCTTTCGTGTATTGAAAATCGCCTTTAGTAATTACCTTAAGTTCAAAAACCTTATACTTTTTCACAAGATTATTATGACGCAAGAACCAAATTAGCTTCTTGAACGTTTCCAGTTTGCAAGGTCGAATAGAGGAAACTACATTATACAAACCCGTCACCGTGACCATGCTTCTGAGTGTAATTTTTTTATTTTTACGATTCGTTTCTTTAACCGACTACATAGGGATACTCAACGCAAAAGCAACGCAAAACATTTTAGAGAATTATTGTTTAAACATTTTTCAAAATTTTTATGTTTTATTTTTATCTTAATTATTATTAAATGCTGATTTCTTTAATTATTTTATGTTTCTAATATTGCTTAAAGCTTTTAAATTCTGCAATTTGTAATTTAATTTAATGTAGAATTAAGTTATTAATATGCAATGTTCTGTTGAACTTGTCTGATTCTAATACTGTAATTTATAAGATATTGTATCTTGTTTTATTAGAAACTAAAATTCATAAGATATTTTATGACTATCTTATCTTTCGATTATAATCGAAATCGCGAATCGTTATCGTTATCCTAGTCGAACAAAAATCCTTCGATTATGACTTAAATTATATTTTTATATACCACGTATTTATTTAGAACTTTTAAATTGCTGCCGTTGATTAGATTTGTCAAATATTAATTGTGTTGCTACTAGGGATGCCAAATGGGAAATCGCGGAATATACTGGATTTAGTAAATCCCAAAATCCCCGGATTTGGCTAATACCGTAATTATCGATTTTTTTTGTGGGATGTGTTTTTTTTTTGCTAAAATTTTAAGCTAATTACGTTTTTTATTGAATTTTCTTAAAAACTTGTTTCATAATTATGTTGAAAAATTTTATGAAAAAGCGTTATTGTTAGAAAAATATAATTTTATTTATTAAAAGTTGCATTTATTTAACTAACAAGGAACCTACACGGTTTTGAAACTCACAACTCTTAATGAAACTTGGAAATTCGGATAGAGGAGTCAAAAGTAAAAATATTTGCGCAATCTAAGTTTTAAGTGGTTAAAAATGGGTTTTAAATTTGTTCGAAACATTTTTATTTTTTCTTCTTGTATGGGATAGAGCTTATAAATACGTTTTGTTTGATACCCAATTTGTATATGATCCATTCCATAAGTAACGTTAATTCTTTCACCTACAGCTCTTTGATTTGGCATACGCATACTCTAGGATGTCTGCTAGTCACTACCATTTTCAGTTGCTTATGCCCTTATTTTCTAAAACGCTACGCCTCACTTCACCTTGCGTTGGCTTTATTTGAATTTCTTAAATTACCGCGTTCAAAAAAGTGACTGCTCGCGTTGCAACAGCTGATTATTACGTTATTTTAAACTCAAATATTTGAAAAAGCCAATTGTGTAAAACGCAACGCTTACTTTTTTATCACTTGAACTGTCAAATTAAACACCCAATTTTTGGAAGCGTTAGCTTACATATTTTTAAATAACCACAAATACAAAAAAAAAAAAATATTTTAGTTTTCTGTGTTTATTTTCTATAATGTTAACAATTTAAAACTTGTAATATTTTATAATAAAATAAAAAACTGCTTTTTTATTGTCACAATTTAAAAAAATACAGTGGTGTGAAAAATAATAGAGCCACCCCCAAACCTCAATTTCAATACTTAAAATTTTATACAGATAATAATTTTCTTTAAACTTTTTTGTTGTTTTTTATTAGGTATTATTGTAATATAAAAAAAAAAAAAACATAAATTAAATATTTGAATTCATTGCTCTAAAAATTTAAATAACAAGAATTCGGTATGTACTATAATTTTCTCTGTGAAAAAATAGAGCCATCTAAACAAACCTAATAAAATTATTACAAAGAAAATATAAATAATATGTTTAATAAAATAATTGCTTACACAACTGCTTATACTACCTCAGTACTTAGTAGAACTGCCCTTATTTTTTTATTACTGCGAAGCAGCGCTTCGTGACAAGTGACTGGAATATTCTTCCATGCAGTCTCAACCATTGTCCACAGCTCATCTTTATTTGATAGATTCTTTCCTCTAAGACATCTTTTAACCTCGCCCCACAAGTTTTCGATGGGATTTAGGTCTAGTGACTGTGAAGGCCATCCCAAAATCTTCACATGGTTGTCCCTAAACCATGCCTTTACCAACTTCGATGAATGTTTTGGATAATTGTCCTGTTGGAATATCCATTCAAGCGGCATTTCCCACTCATCATAAGGCATCATGGCTTCTCTTAAAATATTTTTATAAAATGTTGCATCCATTATATCCTGTATGCGATATAAGGGTCCGACGCCATAATAACATGACTCCATAATTTACATAAATTGGCGTAATATTTTGTGGTCAGATGAGACCAAAGTAAATTTATTTAACTCGAATCGAAGTTCTCTTCAAGTTCTGAGACCCAAAAATAAAGAATTTTGTCTTCAATATACCATTAAAACCAATTAACATGGAGGGGGTAATATTATGGTATGGGGATGCTTTTCATATTATGGAGTCGGACCCTTATATCGCATACAGGATATAATGGAGGAAAAATGTTATACAAATATTTTAAGAGTCATGATTATTTATATTTTGTTTTTAATAATTTTAGGAGGTTTGTTTAGATGACTCCATTTTTTTCACAGAGAAAATAATTGTATATACCGAATTTTTGTTATTTTAATTTCTAGAGCAATGAATTCAAATACTTAATTTATGTTTTTTTTATATTACAATAATACCTAATAAAAAACAACAAAAAAGTTTAAAGAAAATTATTATCCGTATAAATTTTTAAGTATTGAAATTGAGGTTTGGGGGTGGCTCTATTATTTTTCACACAACTGTATGTTAATTTTAAATAAAACAAATGAAAAAAAGCTATAAACACAAATTTGGTTTTAAATTTTCAGCAGCTGTATTTACATTTGTATTCACAATCACAGCAGATGGAGTTACCAGATCATAAAAAACCTGGTTTTCTCAACTTTTTGTTTTTTTAGTTCAGTACTGTCCTGTATGTAGGAAAAAATAATAACGCAATGGTTTGACAATTGAAGTGATAACGTGTTAGTTCAGTGTTGTGTTGGCATAGGGGAAGCGTTGAACGCAGGGGAAATAGAAAATATGGACATTAAAATTTTGTATTCTCCCATTTTTATTTCGGATTTTAATTTAAAAAAAATCAAAAAAGGCAAAAGTAGTGAAATTTGGAGAGCCATATTTCTCAAAGTATATGAACTATTTCATAGATTTAAAAAGCATGTGAAACTTTAAGTTGTCTACCTTAAGATTGTTGTCTACCAACTATTTCGTGGGAAAAAGCATTCATAATGCAAATGCCATTTTTTTTTTGCTTTGCACCTTTTCCTCCACCTTCGATTTTTAAAACATTGGAATTTTTGAAAAATTGATAATTTTTTTACAGTTATATTAGTTTTTTGTTTATATATACATCGAGATTATTTTTATGTTATTTTCAATTTATAACGAGCTTTCAACCTCCGTATATTTACAAAAATAAAGCAAATCAAACATATTAACTAAGTTGATACTAGTATTTCGATCTGGCTAAAGATCTCATCAGAACCCGAAGTTTTAGAAAAGTTAGAACCTCCATAATAGGCAGAACTTTAGCAAAAAACCTATTAATAATCAATTTTGCTCCATTCTTGTCTTCTTAATAAATAACAGCTCTGACTTTTTGGGACCAGAATGATACACAAGAATAACTTACAGAATTTTGTTTGTAATATTAAATGTAATATTAATGCCTCATAGAGCAAAACAATTTTTGAATTGGCACCAACAATGATGATTTGTAAATACAAACACTCTTTTTTTTGATTTTTGTTGTAATTTTGAATTTTTGTTTTTAAAGAATTTTTGTATGAAAAACTAGAATTTACAAGCATTTCAAAAAAAAAAATAGAAGTAAATTTGAACATAAAAATGAATGTGTTTGAATTTACAAATTCCATTGTTAGTGCCTTCTGTTTTTTCTGTGTAACTATTTTTAATGATTTTTTTCTTCAAAACATAGCTTTCTACAAGCCAACTACAGCATTCGAAAGATTTTTAAATTATGAAAATTGTCAATATACTTTAGAAGATAATGCTCTGAAAAGTTCAGTGCTGTGATGATTTTTTTTTTTTTAATTATAAAAAAAATTTGAAATCCTACAATACCAAAAAGTAGTTGTAAAAATAGTCGTAGTTGTAATTTATTACAAAAATATCGAAGGTGGACAACTTTAGAGAATATGTGTACAAAACATAAAGTAATTTAAATGACCCCGGTCAGCCATTTCATGGCTGATATATTTCCTTTTAAACCGAAATGGCAAAACTCAAAGAACAAAAAATAAGGTCAGATTTGACACCACATTTGATACCCTAAACATGAAATTGCAAACCTAAAAAACAAATTGTTTGTTTCATAGTTGTTAATCAATTGCAACATATCCAACATTCATTTAGAACTGCAGGTTACACCACTATGTAGTTTAATTGTAAAACGTTCTATGAAAAAACTATCTTAATAAAAAGATTTAAGCTTTGCATTAGTTTAAAGAAGTTTTTAGTTCAATTTGTGAAGACAATTTTCATTACTCCACCAAAATGCTCTCTGTGTATAATGAAATATTTTCAATTGATGAATACAAAAATACATTAAGAATCAATACTTTACTAGAATTTTACCTTTTGTTTCAGATGTCTCCGATTCTGATCCATAAGTTTCAAAAGTTTGATTACGTCGTGAAACTAATGTTTACATTAAACGTTGATACATTATCCCAAAACCTCTAATACTAATAAAACCATCGTACTCTTAATACAACCCGTGAATATATGTATGGAAATATAATACTAAAGAGTAGTTTAAAATAAGAGAACAAGTTATGAATCTATGAATGAATGAATGTTGCTATGCATGTGAGTAAATGAGAGAAAGTGTTAATTATTTCATAAACATAACAAACCAAATATCTGTTGATTCTTGATAAGAATTTATTTGTGTTTTTATTTTTATCAACAATACACATGCACACAAAACCAATACACTTACAAACAGATATATGTGCATAAATGTGTATTAATTTATGTCTACAAGTGCATCCATTCAAAGCATTAACAAATAACTACAAGGCAAAAATGAATTTAGTTAGTCAAAAAAAGCAAATTGTAGTAATGCCATCATCGACATGAAATCATCATTACTGCCAAAAGGAATATGTACGTTAGTATGTATATTAGGCTGTCCCTTAAAAATAGATTTAACATTACACCCGTTTTTTTGGAATTGGTCAAAATCAATAATGCCAGTGTGTTTGGTAGTTATTGAAGCAGTTCCAGTAACATTTTCTTGTCGAACAATTGAGCACAGTTCAATGAACGGAGTCCTAAAATCAAAAAATCAAATAAAATGTTACACAAAAGTACTAATTTTGTAAATATTCAAATTCTCTCTATGTCAAGTAGAAACTAGTGCTAAGCCAATTGTAATTACCAGAAACGGATTAAAAAAAATATTTCCGTAAAAATGTAAAACATTATAGTGGAAAAAAATGCTATTGTTTTGCTAGTTAACTTTTGTCAAAAAGTTGCACCGCACGATATGAACAATATATAGATGCAAATATATGTATAGCAGGGATGGCAGGCAATACCGCTAAAATACCGTTATCGATTCCAAAGCCTTTTAACTGAAACAATTGAAATACCGGTATCCGTAAAATACCTTTACCGATATAACTAAAATACCAATACCCTTGAAATACTGTTACCGAAATAACTAAAATACCGTTAATGCTAAAAAGCCGTTACCGAAATAACTAAAATATCGTTACCCCCTAAAATATCGCTACTGAAATAAAAGAAAATAGCGTTACCCTTATCGATGCTCGCATCGAATCGGAAGAAATCGATTTATTTTTGGATCATTTTTGAAAAAAAACAGTACTTTTACTAACAGTTTAAAAAATTTTAAATTTTGATAAATTTAATTTTTTATTTAATTTATTCATATAATACACTCAAAATTATTCAGATATGGAATTCTGACTTCATCGGATATATTACCACTCTTCGACCTGGAATCAAAAATTATACACAAATTTGGAAAAGACGTGTTTTTTAAATAAATCTTAAAGAAGTTTTGAAATATCTAATTTGACATGAAATAACACCCCAATGAAAAAATTTCCACCAAAAATTAAATAAGTCGCAATGAAATATATCCCACCAAAAAATAAATAAAGCGCAATAAAAAAAAAAGTCCCAACATAAGTGAAACAACCCCCACTCAAAATACAAAAAAAAGCATTTATTTATTATTTTTTACAAGAAGACTTGCATGTTATCTTCAACATTTCTGTGACAAACTAGACATTTATACGAATCTTTGTCGTTTGAAATGCTCGCAACCTGCAACTTTATAACAAAATCGCGCGATTTTGTAAATTTATAACATTTCAAATCAAATAGCCCCGAATTATGATGACCCAAAAAAAAAAACTTATGCAACTCGAATATAACTGCTCTTGCTAATTTTATTTGATTTTCATAACTTTGGCTACGTCCTCATAACTAGGGATTGTTTCATTTGAAAAGTTTTTAAATATAAAAGATCGCACGAATATAGAAAAACAAAATGTAGAAAAATCTGATTTTAAGAAAATGAAATAACTCCCACCTGCAAAAACGAAGTAACTACCAAGAAAAACGAAAAAATTCCCACTAAATTGGGAATTATTTCAAATAGAATGACTCTCAACTTTGTATAAAAAATAAAAAACAAATAAATTGAAAAAAATATAATTCGTATTAGTGTGTGGAGCTACTAATTTCCAGTGAAACTTATGAAAATTGATTTATTTCTCAAAAATTTAAAAAAATTATAATGTTTTTTATCAAATTATGCATTTTTTTCGGAAGAATTTTACCTTAATTTGTCTAGACTACAATTATCTTCACTTTTGCATAATAATTTGATGTAAAAATATTTAACGCATATGAGCCTGGGGACAAAAAGACCCATGAAAACTTTTTTAAATTATGACTACAATATTGCTTAGCTTTTAAATTTAAAAAAAAAGTGCCTACCTGATAAAAGTAATTATTGTATGTAATTAGTTCCACATAGGGTTAATGTTTATACTTTTGACTAAAAAAAGACCCACTAGGAAATTTACTGAATAATTTCTTCTAGATTTTCATGAAATTTGGTTATGTGATAAATAGTATTAATATTTTATATGTTAATTTTATATATGTTATAAAAGACATAAATCTAAAGTTTTCCTGTTTTTTTTCTGTGCCATCTGAAAGGTTAAAAGGCTGAAAAGTGGGGTCAAATATGACCCCATTTTAAGTTTTTTGCTAGTTATAGCATTTCTTCCAAATATACTTTAGGCAAATGTGGCATCACTGGAAAAGTATTTTAGAGGATAATTCCCCGGTGAAATTTTTTGTAAATATTTTTATCATTGTTGTTCCAAAAATGTAATAATTTTTGGTACTTTATATGGGACAGTGTACAGGTCCGAACTCCAAATTAACATATATTAATCCTTATTATATATAAATCGACACGTATTTTTGCCATTTCGATATTCAGCCTATTTTGCATTTGATCGGGTTTTTCCGAACGGCCGTTTTTGGTCCCTTTTTGAGATATGTATGCACAAAATATAGCCAACATGCATATCAAACTTCATATAAGAGTTTAATTAAATAAAAAAAGCATAATAAAAAATACGCAATGTGAAGTAAAAATAACATAAACTTTGCATATAAGAAAAAAATATTTTTGAAAAAAAAACGATATTTTTGGCACTTTTTGTATAGGAGCCTGCCTTAAATTTACAAAATAAAATCCAAAATGTATATTAAATTCGTGAACTCCAGAAAAAAGTAAGTGTGATATGCAAAATGTCTATATTTTGTATATACAGCTCCCAACAACGGACCAAAAATTACCGTTCGGTAATAGACCGATCAAATCCACAATAGGTCGAATATCGAGAAAGCAGAAATAAATAAAAAAAATTGCAACAAAAACAACAACAACAAAATTAAAATTTTTTACAAAAAAGGGGAATGCGCCTTCAAATTTTTTGTTAAATCGTTAGTTGGATCATAACCATTAATTTTATACCCAGTTTTCTATAGTCTCTTTGGAATAAATGTGGAAAAAGTGAAACTGGAGGCATTATTGACCCCACCTGTTTAACCTTTAAAAGTGAGCTTGTTACGATAAAGAATATCATTTGAGCGTTAGTAGAGTTATCAAAATCTGAAAGAAGTCATTCTGTAAATTTCTTAGTGGGTTTGACCAAAAGTGAACACACTAACCTTGGATATGTGATAGAGGGTATTTGGGTATTTATATTCACAATCTTATTTTTAGTGTTTAAGAAGGTGGGGTCAAAATTAGCCCTTGAAAATAATATTGGGACTATACAAAATTGCAGTTGTTCGTTTTAAACTATTTATATTCCCTTCTTGTGGTCATAATTTAAATTAAGTTTCATGGGTACTTTTTGTCCCTGGACACTAAGGGTTAACCATTTTTTGTATAAAAGTAAAGATAATAATAGTATTACAAGATTTAAGTTATATTTTTCAGAAAATTGTAGGAGGTGTTATTCTGTAAACTTTCTTCCTTTCCTTCTTGGTCAAAAGTATATATCAATTAAAAGGCTTTACAATCTTGTAGTCATAATTAAAATTTAATTAGATGAGCCTTTTTTTAAAATATTTTTATATAAAAGTGAATATTATTATTGTCTAATCAAATTTAAAGGATACTTTTCCGAAAATTATGCAAACTTTAATAAAAATATTTAAATTTTGTTAAATTTTTGACAAATAGTCAATTTTGTCTTGGAAAGCAGTCGATCTAAACACAATAGCAACTATTATACTAGAAAAGTAGCAGTGGACATCTCCAAATTGGGCATTTTAAAAAATCTTTAAAATAAATTAAAAAAAAAAACACCTTTTTACATATTAGTAAATTGTGTACATCACTTTCGATTCCATGCTTAAGTGGGTTAATGATATCCCATATCTGAATTTTAGAGTATATTAAAGGAATAAATGAAAAATAAAAAATAAAGTTCGGTATAAGTTAACATTTCCCAAAAAAATGGATTCTTCCAGTTGCAATAAAACTGGGATTGTAATGACAAATCTAAAATCTATTTTTAAGGGACACTTTAATGTATATACATAGTATTAATACTCGTATGATGATGCTTTTTTTACATGTATTGTTGTGATAGTAAAACGGATATACAATTTACACAAACACACACATCTATATTAACATACGAACACATAAAATTTAATACATATTCATACTTAGCATTTGCATGGGTGTTAAACATAGTAGCATTTTTTTATATATACTATATGGGTCTGTTATACAGCATATTCATATTTTTAAAAACAACATTTATTTGATTTTTATCGTAAATGATGTTCGAAGTTAACGCTTTATATCTTTAATCTTTTTGAGTGTTTTTAAATACGAATGCATGTATGTGTAGGAGTACACACACACACTTTTGGTATTTAAATCACAAGAGTAGGTTAAATTTGCTGACATACTGACATTTACAAACTCTATGATGTTTTTTCCATAGACAATTCATTTTTTTTAGTTCGAGTGCCTTATATACGATGATAATGAGGATGCTGATGTTGCTGGTGATGACGAAATAAATATATAGAGTACAATATCATTTAGATATATACATACCTACACATATAAACTTACCCATACTTATTCATTCACATTTTTGGACATTAATATACAATTATTTTTTGTTTCTTCATACTGTCTCTGGCAGTGAAACTAAACTGCAGTCAACCACTCCTTTTTCTGTTTTCTTGTAAATTTATGCAAATCTATTTTTTTGCCATTTGTTTACTTTTGCGATTTAAGTTATGAGTGAATTTGGTTACCCGACGAAAAAAGTTTCAATATAATCATATACTATTATATAAAAGTAATATCACATATAACTCAACAAACAAAGAGCTGATATACCCATGGTACCTAATCTCATATAGTTCGATCCGAAAAATCGGTCTATCAAAAACAGACGAGAATATATTGGGGTGAACAACTATTTGAAAAAATATAAAATATAATACGACACAAAATAACTTTAAAAATATCGTGCGCCCGGTAGGCTAGTTGGTAGCGTGCTGGCTTATCATTGCGGGGGTCGTGGGTTCGATTCCCACCAGAGGCACTGGTCTGTTTTCGCTACAACGCGCCGAAGGCCATAGTAGCTAGTGCTCGGTTAGGGTAATAGTATATAATTTGTAGTTATATGATTATTAATTAATAAAATAAAAAAAATAAATAAAATAAAAAACTTCAAAATAACGCGGTTTGTAATTTTAAATCATGGTTAAATTAAAAAGTTTTGCGCATTCAAATTTATGTTGGTTGCCTAAAGCAGGACTGGCAAAACTATGACGTTTGTGCCAGTAGTGGTACTCAAGCGGATTTTTTGGTCGCACGGGACATTTTCGTAAATATTTTTAAATATCGTTATTTAATTAGAAAAATTTTGTTAAAAACTTTATCAAATATGTGCTAAAATATGTGCTTTAATCCGAAAATGGTAAAATTTTACATAAATGTTATAAATCTTCTGTCGAAATAGTAAAGAAAAAGTTTGAAAAGTATTAAAATTTTTCTTTTTAATAATTTTGGTAGAAAAATTTGTAAATTCGGTTTACTAAGTAGAATTAAAGTACCACAAGAATTTCGGAACATAAAAACTATCGTTTTTTTTTTAATTCTTATCATCAAAAGTGTCGAAATTCCCTTTTAAAATTTACAATCCGGCAATATGTTATAAAGAATTAATTTTTTGCTCATAAAAAATGCACTAAAAACTTAAATTAATATCACACCTCGACAAGCTTCCTTGGTTTGAATGCCGATATCTGATTTACATGCTCCTTGATGCCCTGATTCAAAATCTGGCATTCCATCACGAGATAACCTCACTTAAAGCCGCCAAAAAGGCCATATTGGTTCGTTTTGAAGCCGTTTATCATACGATTGACACATGCTAATGATACACACAGAAAACAGTTTTGTAGTTGCAACCGAATTTTTTGCCAACCGAATTTTTGTGATTCAACGTACTATTACTATTATTAAATTGAAACAACCGACATATATTTACAAATTTCGAAATTTTATTGTAACAGTTGAATATTTTATGTTTATGGTCTATAATATTCTATAAATAGATTCACATGCGTTCAGCAAAATTTACTTGATTAATAAAAAAATTATATAATATTATAGGCACGAACCGGCGATCTTCCGTTTGTCAGGTAAGTACTTTATGTTTTTTTAAATTTTAACCTTGAATATTTTCTAGTTTCAAATTTAAATATTTGTCTAAAAATAGATTCGTACGCACAAAAGAAATTCGGTTGATAATCTCATTATTTTATTAGAGTTGACAAAACTATAAAAAAATTTATATTACTTTTAAAATAATTTTATTAATAAAAATTGTTCTCCGCGAACTACGCTCGAACCGGCGATCTGCTGATTGCCAGGCAATGACTTTACCGCTAGCATAACCCCAATATAAAATTGTATTTTCAAATTTCCACCATGAATGTTTGTTGTTTCAAATTTAATTATGTATGTCTAAAAATAGATTTGTATGTACAACAGAAATAGGGTTGATAATCTTAATATTTTATTAGAGTTAACGAAAACTTATATTTTAGGTAGAGGGATTGTTTTTGCTGGCGAAACTAATATTCGATTTCAACTGCAAATATTTTATTCAAGGGATAACATCTCCGGATACAAATATGTCTGGTTTTTAAATAATTTATTTTACAATTAGATACAATTCTATCGGGTCATAATTCGGATAAAACTGTAATGTACATTTAACTAATTGCATCAGATTAGATCTAAGCACACACAAATAGATACAATTACATGGGCCCATATTTCGTATGAAGTTTTTAAATATAACATATAACGCCACATAGAAATTTAAATGACTACATAAAGCTCCATATGATTTTTTTTTTCTGGAAACTAGGTATAACCTGAGTAAAAAAGTTTATATAAAAGTATATATGATGAGATAGTTTCCGCAAATATAAGATGATATAATTTGATTCGAAAAATGGTTCTTATAAATTGCATTACTTTGGATCTAATTATATTTAAATAGATACAATTTAAGAAAAAAACTATCCAAATCTATTCGAGTTTTGTCCCGATATAATAACATATAATTATATTCTTATTTATACAATTAGATATAATTAGATATAATTAGATACAATTATATACATAATAATCCAAATATATTTAAATTGAATTATATTAATTTATATATATTTGATCTCCATAAAACGAGTTCAAAACACAAAATGTATCATTGAAATTTATAAACAACTTAAATTTTATTTATATTTTTTTAAGACATCAAATTTTTGATTTAAACGAAATTGTTATTTTAAATTTAATTAAAAAAAAATGTTGTCAATATTAAAATGGCCCAGTAAAATTCTAATAATAGGTTGCAGAACAACTTATATTGTATTATAATAGCTTATAATTTCTGTTTTACAACCGATTCTTTTTATATGGAGTCCTATTTGCAATAGGTTCTTTACCTCTAAACTAGAACAAGTTGATTCAGAACCGGATCTAGATCCAGTTATAGAACTGGTTCTGGTTGACTCCCAGGAACCTGTTTTAGAAACGGTTGCATGTAACCGGTGGTAAAAGAAGCTGTTCTAGAACAGGTTCATAGGTAATTTGTTTTAAAAAATTTGCTCGAAAATTTGTTATTTGTAATAGAAATCGTTTCCGCAAAATTTTAAACAATTTTCGTAAATATTTTACGATATTTTGAATTATATATACTTACATAGAAACTGACTTTGGAAATTTTTTCAGATTTGGATTATATATAATTATGTCTTAAATGATAGAAGACGTTTTTGATGTTTGTATTATATATAATTATGTATAGGGTTTATATAATTTTATAAAAATGTAATCAAATTTATCACCCATGTATTATCATATATAAAATTCGAAATAGTATTTTTTTTATACATGATTGGATGTGCTTATACATGCTTATTTTTTCGGTGAAACATTTTGAAAATAATATATATAAATATATATTGATTCATATGCTATTTTATATGATCATACATTTTTATATTAAAGAATATATCGTTATATATCATTTTTTTTTACTCGGGAAGATATGAACATACATCGTAATAGATTTCGACACATATACGCATATATAATGATATCAAGTTGTATATGAGAAACTTTTTTCATCGAGTAGTCAAAGTAGAAAAACGTTTGTTATACTACTACATGTTATAGTATTTAACAAGCATAAAACTGTATGTTATTTTATGTTGATGTTATAGATATTTTTTCCCATTCTTTATCATTGCACTCCAACTATTTCTACCTTTCCTCCTTTCATCCCAGCATCCGTCTCTTCATACTTCCATTTGTTTTGTTTATCAAAACAAGCATTTATGTTAAAATTAAAATCATAATAAATGTAAGAAAATGGTTTTCCCTGTTACTCAACATTTAATTCAGTTTTATGTTCGGTTTGGCTTCCTCCCCAGCATTGGGGACATGTGTTTTTTTGTGTTTGTTTATAAATGGTGCAGCAGTTAAGTTTAGTTTTAATCAAGGTTGGCAACCGACACTTTTTTGTAACCGTTATTCGATTCAAACCCCTTTCGAATAAATAACCGATACCAATACCTAATTATTTGATTTCAAAAATACCGGTATACCCTAACCGTTTCAATTTATAACCGTATTGAATCGGTTTAAAAAATAGCTTTTTTACGTTTTTAATGAAAATATATATATATTATATATGAAATATATAGAATATACCAAATTTTTGAAAAAAAGTTTATTTTTATTAAATATTCCCAAAATTGGCAACATTTACATATACACACAGAGAAAATTGTTGGAAATTTCCAACTTGAGTTCGGTTACCTCAAATAAAATTCTGTTACTCCAACCAAAGTTGGTTGGTGATACTGATTGTGGGTTGTCACAACTAAATTCGATTGATAAACTGAATTTCAATTGCGGGACCCAAATTATTTTTGTTGTTGTATGCCGTCTTGGATGTCCTAACCGATATTGTTGATTGCATAAACCAATATAACATTTAGAATTCGGTTGGCACTGTGTGTTTTCTATTACTTTTGCTCATTGAGTATACTTAAGATTATTAAGATATGGAATTCTGAATTCATCGGATATCATTAACTCGCTTTAGCCTAGAATCAAATATGGCAATCACACAAAAAATTAATTGATTGACAATAAATTGCAAACTAACAAAATTTAATCATTACACCCAAAAAAAAAAATCGTTGCACAATTATTAGGAGCATTTACACTAATAACGTTTTCCTCATAAATTATGCAATAATTAAGTAGAAACAAGTAAAAACTTGGTAAAATGTTACTAGTTTTGGCATAACTTTTGTGAAATTACTTGACCCCTAATTACTTGGCAACGATTTTTTTTTTTTATGTGTATACAATAATTATAATTGTATTAACCAGAACAGTGTTACCAAAGTAAAAGAAAAAAATAGGCAGGGGTTCTCATGTAGCACTCCTGTTTTGTAGGAGTTGATAGAGTATGAAAATACTTATAGTTTTCCTCGACAACTTCGCTAAGTATTGTTTTTTTGTCAGTAAATGTACACACAGAGAATAAATTGGTTGGAACTCTACTACAACCAACAAAATTCAAGCATGATTAAATCATTTTTAATGAAAGTACTTAAAGTTCACCGTCACAACTATTTATTAAACTTAATTATGAACTAAAAATATACGAAATTAACCAAAACGCTTTCTGTCACATCATCCAAAATATTGTCTTTTATAACCAATATAGGAAAAACTAGTATCTTCTACATAACTTTTAACACCAATAACCAACCACTTATGGGAGATTTTGCCACTTGAATAAAATACACTGCGTTGCATAACTATAATTACAAATGATTTTTACTATTTTTTCCAATATTTTTCTAACAATAGAAACAATTAAAAAAGTCTTACGATGTAAAAGCTGTTGGTTGAACATGTAAGAAAAAGCGGAAATATCTCATATTGTTCGGGTAATCAACTAAAAAAGGTAAAAACGTCACCTTTTTCAGTAAGTTGGAACAAACCATGAGTTCTTGAGGGTGGTGGATTAGAGTGAGGCTGAAGATGACCTAGTCGCTTATGTCGAAAGTGCGGCACTCCCTCTAGCGCTGATCCTCACAAGATTTTGTTTCGTCTTTCTTTTATTTACATTTAGTGTTTTCTATTTATAATAGTAATATTTAATTGTGATCTCAAACCTGACAATTCAAAATTAAATGCATTTTTTTAATACTAATAACTGGTTTAAGAGTGTGATAAATAGTGATTTTGAAAAAGAACAAATTTTAGTCTATTTAAAAAGTGTTTTAAGTTTTCGGGAAATTGTACCTTTCAAACGTGGTTGTCACAAATTTCAGCTTTGTGGTCGAGAGCGACGTAAAATGATCAACTGTGCCAGCAACTCAATGAAGAGCCTCAACCAGATAATCAATTAATGTAAGGTAATCAACCTTAAGTACACTCAAAAAATAAGTTAGGAGCAAAGTTAGTAAAACGTCTTGTAATTCGAGTATACTATTTCTCAGCAAAATTTTTTTGCTGAAATTGTGTTTCGGCTATAATTTTAGTTATACTTATTTAGTACTTATCTGATTTAAACTAATATTTTACTAGTATTTTACTTGCTAAAAAAAATTGTGGTGATAAACGCATTATTAGTGTGGACTACAGTCAGATAGGAAGATATACATGTCAAGATGTAGTAGAGACGATTAAAATGATAGTGAAAAGTACAACTCATGTAAGACAAATAGAAAAATCAACCATGAAAGATTTTTGTATCTCTTTTTCGGACATAAAACAACATTATGGATTAAACCAACTTAAAATTTGCGTTGTCACCGGCTTGTCAAAGTAATTGTATATTAAATAAATAAAAGACAAAATAAAATATTTAAATTTAATAAACATTAAATGTGTATTAGTAAACTAAATCTTCATGACGATTATTAATGTAGTATGGTCAAATTGCAAACAAATTAGCGTTCAGATAAACAGACTAAAGCGGAAGACATGGGCACATATCTTAGTTAATTTTTTATGTTTTCTTTTCTTATTTCAAAAAAGAGTTGTGTAGTATAGTGCATATTTTGTTTATGTTATATATAAGGCAAGTTTTTTTTACGCATTTGCCATAAACTGCAGCATTTGCTATTTTTTCAATTATTTTCCAAGCATGGTATTTTTGCTCCAACTTGATATAGAATGCCATTTTCTACTGTCTTGCAATATTTTTTAGATTTTTTTCTGTAAAAATGCCTTTTCTACCAATTTTACCTTAAAATACGAGATTGTAGAGCGGCAAATTTTAAACGACTAAATTTTAAAGATGTTAAAGATGTTAAAGCAGTATTTCGTAAGGTAAGTTTAATATTTAAGTTTTGGGTTATCTAGTTTATAATTTTGACATCTTTTTAGGCTCCATCTCGCCAAAATTTTATTACAACCAATGTATACGAGTTTAAGTAAACATTGGATTAAAGCTGAACATATTATTGTGCTAATTTCAATGAAATTTGTGACGATAATGCAAAGTCTATACGCTGATTTTGCTTATATAAAAAACATTTCGCATTTCTTTGCTTACCAAATTGGAAACAGAAGAACTCTCTATAAAGGGACGTTTAGGTGTTATAGATTGGAAACTATTGAATATTTTAATGCAGTTTTCAATTGAAGTAGTGGCATACAAACTTTGACTAAAATAAAAAATATAGCTTTTAATAAGAATGAAAAGGATACATTGAAAACTTATCTCCTTCGGAATTACAGGCTTTCAAATATGCTCTATTTACTTCTAAGGATGTGGAACTCTTATTTTCAAAAAGCACAACAGATTTATGTGACATTAATAGATCGTTTCATTTTGATAACTTAAAAAAGCACATGTTTGTACTATGCAATCAAAATTTAATAAAGGGAAATTTAATAAAACATTAATATTTATCTTTTTATTTTTTACACATTTTGTTTAGCTATTTTGCCATTTCTTGTGCCATTTTAATGTTCTTTTCGTGCTATTTTACCTGTCATCTTTAACTTTCTTGCGGAAAAAAAAAACTTGCCCTGGTTATATATAATTATTTCTATATACTTTTAGATATTAAAATAATTCACGTCGTATGAACATTTTTATATTTTGTAACGTATTGTAAATTATTTTTAAAAAAATCACAAAATTTTTTTAATCAACAAGTATAAGTAAAACTTTTCCAGAATCTACTAATTTTGTTGCTAAAAATCAGCGAGCTGAAAATTTGCTGACACTAGCAATTTTTTTGAAGGCATGCTCCTGACTAAAATTTTACTGACTCAACAAAATTATACTAACATTTTTTGAGTGTAGGCTCTTAAAGAGTTCCCAGAGAATTACTTGCTAAAAGCTTGTAACGAAGTTATGCGTTACATGATAATATTGCATATTATCTTCATTATTTTACATCATTATTATTATTATTATTTGAATTATTGATTATTTAGTTATTTTAAATTGAATTGTACCGTTAGTTTTATGAAATGTATAATTATATAGTTTAAGAGAAAATTTAACACAAAAGAGTATTAAAGTATAAGAGAACAGAACATCTGCCAAGACTCACTAATACATTGAACATTTCAATGTATGAGTGAGTATACTTAACTGGTATTGTGGCTCTCACTACTATGTTAGTAGTGATAGCTTGGCAAGTGTTGTGATCACCAGGGTTGTCAGATTATTTTGAGCTCTGTCGCCAAATGCAATGTCAAAAATCGCCAAAAGTCGCCAAACCATTATTTTCTTAGTTTTTATACCTTTTTTTTTTTTTTTTAGATCATCAAAAAAAAAAATTTTTATTTTAGAAAATTAAATAAAAATAAATATTACAAATAGCCAAAAGTCGCCAATAATTCAAAAAAAGTCGCCAAAATATATTTTTTGTTAATTTTTATTAAAAACAAAAAAAATATAATTTATGAATACATAAAGAGGTACTTTGTTTACTATATACTATTATATATACACTTAAAAACTCCTCAAAAAAAATATTTTTTTGACTAATATTAAAAGGTTGAGATCTAAGTAACAATAAATGTGGTTATAATATAACATTCAAATATCCAAAATACTGTATACTTCATTTTCATCACATTCGTTATCATCGTCTTGTTTTGAATACATAGTATGGGAATTGAATTTCTTCAACATTTCTTCAGAAGGTGTAAAAGATGTACAACACATCTTATTAACATTCATATAATTTATAACTCTTAGTAAAGCGTCAAGTAGCTCATATTGCATTCTATTTCTCAAACGAGTTTTAGTAGAATTCATTATTGAAAATACTCTTTCAACGCAGGCATTACTAGTTGGAATAACCAACATATAAAGTACAGCCAATGCAATTTCTTTAAAATGGTACGTACCAGCCGTATCCCTATAATTATAAACTTTTGGCCAAAACTCGTGTAGATTAGATGGAATATCATCATTAAAATAGTCTTTCCAATTCACGAAAGGTAATTTTCCCCATTGTGTTTCATATACGTCTAATGGTACTTTAGGGTTCATAAAAACCTTCAAAGACTCTTTAACGACAGCGAATTTTGTCTGTGCTAGTGAATTACCACATTTTATAATAGAAAAATGTTCGTAAACTTTAAAAATATTCATATTCTCCGGCAGTCTGTTGATCATTTCTTTTAAAAGCATTTTTAAATATGAAAAGCAATTTTCTCTAAGTGTATAAATATCATCCTCATTCATTTCAACATTGCTTAATTCAGTTTCAAACGTTGACCCAAAATCAATTGCATCTATTGGGAGAAATGAGCTTGGTATATCAATGGCTGTACTCAAAGCACTTACAACTTGTTCACTATTTTGAGTATCATTTAAAATTGATGGTTTAAAAATTTTTGAAGAAAATAAAAGAAGAGTAGAATACAGCTTTTGGTGCATGCTGCCTGCGTCCATATTATCCGATTGAAACTCTAGATTTAAATGGTTCATTTCATTAACAATTGGATTTATAAATACCAAAAAAAGTCTTGTTTTTTCGTCACACATTTCTTTATATATATTTTGGGCTGTTTTGTCATTTTCGGCGGTTGAAATTAAGGAAAAATGATACTTCAGCTCCACCCACTGCTCTAAAATTCGTCTAATAGCCGCTCCATAAGATAACCAACGAGTTCCAGAAATTTGCACAAGTTTTCTAAAATTATTGCTGTCAACACCAGTGTTAATTAAATCGAAAGCACGCTTATACACTAGCGTGCGTAGTGGACTGTGGCTAAAATAATTGTAAACTTCTTTTATCAAAAAATCTGCGTTTTTTGGAATACTATTAAAAGCTTTTGAGCAGCAGAGGTGGAGAGAATGACAAGTGCATTTTACGAGTATAAGTTGTGGATTTTCTTTTTTCAAAAGAGTGAATAATGATTTATTCTTACCACATAAATTTCTGGCGCCATCCGTTCCAATTGCGATCATATTCGCAATCTGTAAGCCAACTCTTTTTAAAAACAATGACAAACTGTTGAAAAGATGTTCTGCTGTGGCTTCTTCCACCAAAAACAGACCCAAAAAATGGGTTGTTACGATGAGTTTCTTTGTATCGAAAAATCGTACACACACACTCATCCACTTTGTTTGCGAAACATCAGTCGATTCGTCCACAATAAGGCTGTATTTTGTGTTTCCAATTTCGCTTACAAGCTCTTCCAAAAGTGTGGGCGATACAACATTTTTTATGATAGCAGCACACTTTGTTTTGTGCATTCTAAGCTTTTCAAATGCACTATCTTTTGTATAACTGATTTGCAGTAACGTAGTTAGATGATCAACGGATGCAATGGAGCTGTGTTTTGCAATAAATAAATGTCTATTATTTTTGATTCCTTAGATTGTGGAAGAATAACTAAAAGACAAAAAAATATGAATTTATCTTTGGAATAATACTATATGTAACTTACCAAATTTATCAATTTTGTTTTGTTTAAACAGTACGGACATGTTACTTTCATGTTTAGTTGAATCAGCATGTTTCTGAAGATCAACTTTATGTGATCTTAAAGAAACCTTACATGCAAAGCACCATGATGTGTTCATTGTACCACTTGTGGATTGGTAACTCAATGGAGCGGCCGAAATTGGTTTCAGCCAACCTTTTAATTAAAGATTTCAACAAATTAATAAAAAACACATGAAAGTTTTGTGTCTCCCATTCTTTTTTATGACGACGATCCATTTTTGCATTTTTTGGTGAAGATGCCTTAACAAGAAAATTAACAATTTATAAGAAAAAACTAACAAACTTCATAAGAAAATATTTTCTGTTTACCGTTAGTTTTTTCAAGCTTTGCAACAGAGTAAAAAAATAGTTTTGACGTTTGTGTGGCATTCATTTTAAAATGATAACAAAAAATTAAAAAGCTTGCCAGATTTATAAATCTACACTCTAAAATAAAACAAAAACGTTAAACTAAAAAAAAATCGCAAAATTTATAAAAAAAAAATCGGATTTTGTTCAAAAATAGCCAACAAAATCGCCAACCATTTTATAAATCGCCAAAAAAAATCGCCATGTCGCCAAATCAAAAATTAAGACGCCAAACAAGTTAGAAAATCGCCACGTTTGGCGAGAAATCGCCATATCTGACAACCCTGGTGATCACTACTACAGCTTAGTCAGGCTCAGGCTGTTTTAGTGGTCGGACAGCTGCCGCAATTGCTCATCGCTTCGTTCCCTTTAGTTCCCAGACACAGTAGTGGTAGTGCACAGAGACACTATTACTGGTTCTTGTAGCCATAGTTCTCCGGCAGTGGTAACTAACACATTAACCAACTCAAGAATTAAACCACAATACAAGACTTTGCTTCGGGTTTGGTCATTCTGGATTTAACCACTAAAGTCGTCACGTCGTTGTTACGGGTAATCTTCGTCAGTCTGGTACAAGTCATTATTTTCTGGTTGCTGTTCTGGTTTTTTTTTATTGTAAATAAAATCCCCTTTGAAAATTTAAATCAAAGTGTTACATTTTATTTATCCTGGCAACCGCTGAAACTACTTTGGAAAACAGGGTTATAAATGGCGCCCGAGCAGGGACTCTGAAAATTTAAATATACAAAATAAAAATAATAATTATAAAATTTTATAATTAAAAATAATATTTAAAAAAAAAAAAGTATTAAATCTGGAAAGTTGAGGGAGTAGAAAAAAAAATGAGTCGTGCTTTCGTGAATTTAATTAAGAAGGATGCTTTAAGCACCGGTCTCAACGATGAGCGAAGCGTAGACGAAATGAGGCGCCGTTTAAGAGGTTACTTGGATACCGAGGACATGCCTCCTGATCATGAACTTTACATTAAAAATCTGAGGTTAGGTTACGACACCATTAAAGACTTAAAGGTTCCCGCTGGTCAGGTTTCACGTAGTTCTTCGCCAATGCGGAACAATGAAGGAGACGATCGCAATTTACCTAATGTATCTGAAGTCTGCGATAAGGTTCGTAAGTGGGGTGTGAAATATGATGGCGGTAAGGACCCTTTGTGCTTCTTAGAAAGAATTGAAGAACTAGCCTCGTGTTATTCCATTCCAAGGAATTCTTTGTTGAATTATATGCCGAACTTTTTAAAGGCGATGCCTTATCGTGGTATCGTAACAATAAACAAAACTGGAAGTCTTATTCTGACTTTGTCGATGATTTTAAACTTTATTTTTTGCCACCGCGGTTCTTTGAGACTTTGGAAGATGAAATCAGGACTCGATTGCAGAGTACTGGGGAAAGCTTTGTCGATTACGTAACCGCTTTACAATCGTTGATGCGGTGGACTAAATTAACTGCAGGTGAACAACTAGAGAGAATATTTCGAAACTGCAGGGCAGAATACAAGGTGTACATCAAGAGACGTGAGTTTAACAAATTACGAGAGCTTATAATTCTAGCCCAAGAATATGAAAGTATACGTGCCGACGAGGCCTCGCAGAAGAAAGTTATCCGCAGTGCGCATACTGTTATTGCTGCTCCAAATAGCAGTAGTGTTTGTTTTCGATGCAGTGAAGTTTTATTTTGTTGGGATTGCGGGAAAAAGGACGTAAGGACGGTGGACTGTTGCAGACGTGGTACGGGAAACCAGCGAAGAGGTCCTTCGGCAGGGGAAGGAGAAGTGGATCTCTAAGAAAATCACCCTTTCCTATAATACTTACACTTGATGACGACCTACGCGTACGTATCCGGATTACGATTAAAAATAAACAAATTATGGCAGCCATGGACTCTGGCGCGTCAAACTCATGCATTCGCCAGTCTATCGTAGATGAACTACAAATCCCCAGTGGTGCATCTGAAATCACTACTTTAAGCTTAGCTGATAAATATATAGTTGTCGTTGTAGGCTCCGCAAATATCTGGTTTGCTTTACAGGGAGTGGTGTACCATCAGAAATTTTTGGTACTAAAATCGTCAACAGATCCAATTATTATTGGAATGAATTTTGTAAAAGAAAACGAGTGCGAGGTCCACATCAAGCCTAAAAATTGAAATGCTTGCCCAGGTTCGGTAAGTAAAACTAATATTGCTCAAATTAGCTCGTTACAGGTTGATATCTTGACGACATTGTGGTCCTGGGAAAAACATTGGAAGAACACCTGCAACATTTAAAAACGGTTTTTGATCGCCTGGCCTGGTCGCAGTTAAACTAAGAATCAACAAGGACAAGTGTACCTTCGCAAAACGACAGATAAGATACCTGGGACATGTGATTAGTGAAAAGGGTGATCATACAGATCCCGAGAAGGTGAGCGCGGTCGTGGCCCTTCCAGCACCAACTACTCTCAAGGAATTAAGGTCCTTCCTTAATACGGCAGCTTGGTACAGGCGCTTTGTGCCGAATTTTTCAACTTTGACCAGCCCCTTAAACAATCTGTTAAAGAAAAATCAGAAATGGGTGTGGGGAGTCGAGCAAAGTTCTGCCTTTGAGCAAATTAAGAAAAAATTAGTTGAAGCGCCAGCTCTTACTTGCCCTGGTTTTAACAAAAATTTTATTTTACAGACAAATACTAGCGATATTGGCCTTGGTGTTGTGTTGACCCAAGAATTCGAAGACGGAGAAAAAGTGATTTCCTACGCGAGTCGCACACTTACTGCCCCGGAACGCAACTACACAGTCACCGAGAAGGAGTGCTTGGCAATTATTTGGGGAATCCGAAAAATGAGACATTACCTTGAAGGCTACCACTTTACAGTCGTAACAGATCACCAGTCGCTAAAGTGGCTGAACTCAATTCAGTCCCCTTCCGGAAGAATTGCTCGCTGGGCCCTGGAAATGATGCAGTACGATTATGACATCCGATATCGTAAAGATAAACTCAATGTCATCGCAGACTCTCTTTCTCGGTCTCCTCAGTCGTCTGAAATGAACACCACTGCGGTTCTACAAACTATCCAAATTGCTGAAAATTGTGACGATCCATGGTATTTAAATAAGATTGAGACAGTTAGAGATGACCCTGAAAAGTTGCCGGATTACCGGATGATGAAAATGGAAATCTTACGAGGCACATTTATGACCCAACTGCTTATAATGCCGAAGATCCCGTTCCCTGGAAACTCGTGGTACCCAAGGCTGATACAAACCGTGTTCTGAATGAGTGTCATGACGAAGTGACTTCTGGTCATCTGGGCATAAATAAAACGATCGCTAGAGTGACTAAACTATACTACTGGCCTGGTATTTTCCGGGATATTACAAAATACGTTAGAAAATGGGAAATTTGTCAACGATTTAAACCTTTACAACAAGCGGCAGCTGGTAAAATGCGCACAACCCCAACGTCCCTTCCCTGGCAAACGGTATGTGCAGACTTTGTGGGTCCGCTTCCACGCTCGGTTCATGGTAACACGACATTAATCGTTTTTCACGACAAATTTAGTAAATGGTCTGAGTTCGTAGCAGCCAGGCAAGCCACCACCAAAACATTTATCAAAGCCTTCAGAGAACGAATTTTAGTGCTGACGGACAATGGAACTCAGTTCACGAGTCGAGAGTGCCAAAAATATTTTAATTCGTTAGGTGTTAAACAACAGTTTACGTGCCCCTATTCACCTCATGAAAACCCTACCGAGAGGGTAAATAGAACGATAAAAACCATGATTGCTCAATATACTAATAGCAATCACAGAAAATGGGACGAACATTTACCTGAATTGACCCTTGCAGTGAATTAATGCAAACAGAGTTCGACCAAGTATATTCCAGCATATTTAACCCAAGGGAGAGAGCTACGTCTTCCTAATACACTGTTCAGCACGAAAACCCAATCTGAATGTACGGATCCCAACCTCAACGCCAAAGATAAGTCTACCCACTTACAAGAGGTTTTCCAAATTGTAAACTCTAATTTACAAACGGCTACAAGTAATCAGGCTAAACGCTACAATTTGAGGCGGCGTGAATGGGCTCCTAAAAAGGGCGATCTGGTGCTATTAAGAACTAGTGTCCGACCGAACAGTTCGGCCAAAAACCTATATTTTGTCGGTTTTTTGATATCTAGAGGCAATGATGACAAATTTTGGAATTGGAAACATGTTTGTTGAGCCGATTTAATTCGATTTTGTGTATAAAATTTAAGAAAAAAGCCGAAGTTTAGCTATAAAGTTAAAAGTTCGGCCGCCGAACTATTTTTAATGTGGCCGAACTTTCTAAGGCCGAACAGTGAATTCATTGCTTAACTACAGATTTTTCTTTAAATTTGACACTCAATATAGCATCTAATCAGCCCAATGAACATTTTTCCATCCGCCACATTTGTCCATAATGCTTTAAAATACCGAATACAGACCAAATGCATTTTCTGGCCGAACTGTTCGGTCGGACACTATTAAGAACCCACGAGTTATCAAAAGCTATTGATCACTTCGCAGCTAAGCTGGCACCACGTTTTGAGGGTCCATATCTGGTTTCAGGATTGATTTCACCAGTGATAGTTCCATTAATTGATCCGGACAGCAAACGGCATAAAGGCACTGTACATTTAAAGGATTTAAAGGCGTATCACAAGTAAGTTAGTTCAATTAACGGTTTCCATTCTTGTATCCACCAACAGACAAAGATAATGACGGATTCGAAGTTTGAGAAAGTTGCTTGCGTTTTAAACAGGCAATGCAGCGGAAAATAAAAAGCGCTGAATAGTAATTGAAATTGAAACCCCGCCCATTACCAAAGTGAAGGTTATCTCGGTTGAAACAAATTTACCAAAACTTGATATTCAAGATCTAGTTGCTCCTAATGTTCCAAAATCCGATGTATTAGCCAAGCTGGTTCAAGAGCTAGGAATAGATCAGCATGATGAGGATCCACCATTTCCTATGACCCCAAAATCCGATGTACCGCAGAAACTCGTTCAAGATCTCGAAATTGACAAAGAAGATGAAGTGGAGCTACAAAATGAAATAATCCGTGAGGTACTGTCCATAATTAAACCTATTCAGCCTTGTGAGAGGACACGCTTTCGATACAATGCGGTAGAGGTGCACATAAGAAGATCCCTAGATGTCTGGATAAACTACGGGCAGAAAAGATTCGTTTTTCCAAAGCCCAGAAATGATGTAGATGTTGGGGCCTCAGTCTCTTAAAAAAAATTCAAACCAGGAGGGAGATGTAACGAAGTAATGCGTTACATGATAATATTGCATATTATCTTAATTATTTAACATCATTATTATTATTATTTGAATTATTGATTATTTAGTTATTTTAAATTGAATTGTACCGTTAGTTTTATGAAATGTATAATTATATAGTTTAAGAGAAAATTTAACACAAAAGAGTATTAAAGTATTAGAGAACAGAACATCTGCCAAGACTCACTAATACATTGTACATTTCAATGTATGAGTGAGTATACTTAACTGGTATTGTGGCTCTCACTACTATGTTAGTAGTGATAGCTTGGCAAGTGTTGTGATCACTACTACAGCTTAGTCAGGCTTAGGCTGTCTTAGTGGTCGGACAGCTGCCGCAAGTTCTCATCGCTTCGGTAGCAGCCGGCCACTGGGATACTCTTGCTTGGCTCAATAGTAGTAGTGTAGAGGGAAACTATTAGTTAATACAGCTTTAGTTCCCAGACACAGTAGTGGTAGTGCACAGAGACACTATTACTGGTTCTTGTAGCCATAGTTCTCAGGCAGTGGTAACTAACACATTAACCAACTCAAGAATTAAACCACAATACAAGACTTTGCTTCGGGTTTGGTCATTCTGGATTTAACCACTAAAGTCGTCACGTCGTTGTTACGGGTAATCTGCGTCAGTCTGGTACAAGTCATTATTTTCTGGTTGCTGTTCTGGTCTCTTAAAATTTTAGAGTATATTTTTTTTTTATTGTAAATAAAATCCCCTTTGAAAATTGAAATCAAAGTGTTAAATTTTATTTATCCTGGCAACCGCTGAAACTACTTTGGAAAACAGTGTTAAAAGCTGATGTCTGTGCCAAGGTTATTACCCCGTCACAAAACTGCTCGACTTGAAGCACGATATTTCTCAAAAAAAAAATTGCGGAGGCGGATCCTTAATGGGCTGGGGCGCTTTTTGTTTTGACGGTATGGTTGGTTTGGCATTTGCAAGCACCAGCATGAATTCTACTGAGTACAGTACAGCATTAAAAGATAAATTGGTACCATTTATTGAATATATCGAAGAAGAAGAATTTTTGTTGGCTGCAAAACAAAAATAGTGTTGACAATAAAACAAAATATGTAACAAATTAGTGCTTAAAAATATTTTACTTTGTTAAACACAAAAAACGTCGCAACATTAAATGGTATAATTGCATTAATATTCAAGAGGGGTTAGATAAATTTATGTTCACGTTATAATAATGTATTATAATTAAGTAATTGTATTTAAAGTGAACTTTATATACGTGTCTACAACCAAGCATGTTGTTCTATTTTAATAAAAAAAAAAAAAAGATGTAATTGGCACTACTGAAACAAAAATGCATTTGTATAAAAAACAGCTGTTTATATTTTTAAATTGCATAGTGATATTTTCGAAAAAATGGATATAGACGAAGTTTTAATTGAGAGGTACGCAACCGTACAATATTATATGATCTGGGCCAAGCAGCTTACAAAAATTTAAAAAAGAAAGAATATGCTTGGAAAGAAGTTGCTGCAAATGTAAATTTAAATAGTAATATAGTGATCATTATTTTTATATTTCAAATTCTAATTGTTTGCATTTTTACAGAAGTGGAATGCAAAAAAAGGTGGAAAGGGCTCCGTGATTCCTACAAGCGGTGCAAAAGAATGCAGCAACTTGCTTCCGGAAGCAGTGCTGAGACCCCAAAAAAAAATTGAAGTATTTGGAGGCCATGTCCTTTTTAGAAAGCGTCACAAGTTCCCGACAGTAAGTAATATCTGATAGTTCAATAGAAATATAAAAGCTCTTATTGTGTTTTACTTTTTAGCACTGTTGGAAATATATTCAATGACGATGAAAACTTAATTGACGTAATTGACGTGGATTCAGCTGACAGTTTTTTGTCGCCCGCTTCACAATGCTCAACAACTTTGCGGGAGAAAAAGGTATGGAAGTATCAGTTTTTTGTTTGGCAATTATCGTAATTTTTTAACATTTGCTCTTTCAGAAAACGGACAACGAAAAATATCAAGATTTTTTAGATCAAGCTGCGTCAAGCATTTCCCAAACTTGTGAGGCATTTGCCAAAGAAAATTAGGAACAGGATTCCACAGCACTTCATTTTGCAAGCCTGGCGAGAAAAATGTCACGATTCACATCCCCGAAGAGAGTGTCCCTTACCGACTACTGCCACACTGGTAACTTGTCAGTTGGTGCACGGCTAAGGCTCGCGGGCTTGGGCGGGTGTTCTTTGCAGGTCGGCAAAGTTGCAGTTAATATTTGTACCAGTGTACCAAAAAATAGATATTAAAATTAAAGGGGCAACGATACGATGTCAATTTGAAACGCGAAGACAGATATGATGTCGCTATCTGTCAGCTCCCTCCCTCAGTCTTCTCCAAAGACCTTGGTATAACATTCGCCAAATATCAAGTTATACCCCAACTATGTACACTTCACCGCTCAAATACCTACCTGTATTCCTTCTTTCTACTCAAGCATCTTCAACTAAATATAAAATCTTTCAGAAAATTTTAGTATCAATAAAATTCATGTTTTTATTTACAAAAAAAAAAATTAGGCAGAAACTGCTTTTAAACTTTAGGTTTACTTATATAAAAATGAATAGTTAAGCCTATAAACTTAATCTTTAACAGTTATACACTATTTCCTAAATTGATCTCGAAATCTCAGCTCAGAGTCTGCAGGAGAATACTCCATGATTCAACGAAACTAAAAAACAAACGAGTACCCTAATAGCGCTATTATGGTGGGTCGTATTTTCAAAATAAATTTGTTAATTACCGATGATCTAAAATTTCGAAACGAATTACAACTTAGAATAAAATTAATTTAATGACTTAAATTTACCCTAGGTTTATTATAAACAGATTAATATTAAAGGTTATTTCAATTTATTAAAATCAGCCAAAATGGATATCAAAAAAAAATATTAAGTATAAACAAATCTATGCGCAAATTAGTTTTCTTTAATTCATAACTGAATTTATCGCTAGTTTCTTAAAATTTATTTAAAATTAACTACAACTATAAAATCAAAGCTGGTTTATGCTGTAGGATTGGTGGATACTTTCAGCAAATTTATACATGAAATATAATTAGGAAAATTCAAACTTCAATTTCTGAGGTTAATCCGATTATTAATGACATTGATTATAAGATGAATATCTCAAAATAATTTGAAATATATAGATTGATACAAAATTGCATGAAATACACTACAGATATGAACTCGAGTTAACGCAATAAAACGGTGTTCTCAATGCCTGAAATGAGGTTGCAGCAATAAGTTTGGATTTGAGTACTATTTCCCGAAACGGAATCGATATCCAACCTCTAGCAACGATAATTTTCTTTGACTTGTGAAATATGAAATTGTTCATGGGTTTTCTATAGCTTAGCCAACCCAACTTTACTTTATGTGAGTAACGAAATAAATTTGGTCAAGAGTTATTTTAATCAACTTTAACATTTGTTTTTCAATAGCAAACACTGATAATTCTGTGTCACTTCAGAATTATATTTCAAATATTTATCACCTCAAAAGAACAAATATACGAAGAAGTTAAAACTTACATAACCTAGATTTTCAGAAATTAAATCGCTATAATTTTTTTTTTATATGGGTTAGTTAAATTTGCGATCCACCCTAACACAAAAACACACAAATTTTGACCAATAACACTAAGCTTACAATATCTCTTTAACATACGAGCAATTTCTGTTTTTTTTTTTTTTTTTTTTTACTTTTGTCGAACTACTCACCAAAACGAGTATATCACATTAACCCGAACAATCGTTAAAACGGCCCGATTGCTTAGGTGTTTTTGTGTTAGCGCTTAACCAAATTTAACGTTTAAAACTCTTAATTATTGTTAAAACGAATACTCGATGTAATTTTATATTAAAATTCGCACTTAATTATCAAAATCAAACTATAATCACTAAATTTCTACTTATCTGTTATTTTTTTTTTCTGCATAACTGCGGTGACGTTCAAACCTGTTGATGATGATTAGAAATGTTGTACTTAGATGACAGGATTCGGTGTTTCCAATGACGTAATTGTAGGCCGCTTCAAACAAGTTGATTATTGTGGTAAAAGTGTGTCGATTATTGGATGCTACGCTTATTAACGATATATGATGACGGTCGTCTTAGTTCTGTTTACGCGTTGGCACCAAAGCAAACATTTTTTTTTCCTTTCGTTTTGGTTAATAAAGGTGACAGTGATGGTACTTAACAAAGTGATGTGCCGCCGAGGTGCGTACTTGTGACGGCGTAGCCCTTTATAGCTATTACGTTTATTGGTGAAAGAGATGAATTACCTGGTTTGTGCTTGCAATATGCCTTAATCCGGCTAATGGTGTTCATAACAAGTGTTTGTTAATTTATTGCAAATGTGGTTGAGGGTTGTGTGTAAGTAAATTATTGACCAAAAGAAAATGGCGGCCGTCACTGATAATATTCCTTTTTCTTGTTGTATTGGCACCTGACTACGGCGTTTTACAGCTTATTTTCCATAGGAACCGTGAAGATACGCTGCTTATCAGTGCCGATATCCCAGACATCCAAGGAGTGTGCTTATCATACGGAAGTTTCCACAGTTTTTTGCATGCGTATATGAAATTTATATAAATCACTATAAAAATCCAATTGGACACAAAAATCATGTTAGTGATAACTAACATTAATGGTTTTAATACCCTTTATTTTTTTTAATATAAACTTTGCTCGATTATATATATTTCTTTAGTTGTTCGATGTTCACCTCAACGTGACTAGCGTGTTTGTGACGGAAATGAAAATTTTAAGCTTCCATGATACTTCAAACATGTCAGCTATAACTGCAGCCAACTTCAGTGCATTTCATGCACAATTTTACAACCTTGCTTATTACTTTTATGCAGAGTTGTATTTAACTATAAAAGTGTTGCCAATTCTTAAGATCTAACGAACCTGCCCTACACTGATAAAAAAAATCATACACTGTCAAAACAACCGGAACGGTACACACCCCCTTTCGTGGGATGCCGTACTTTCACACTGCCGTACGATGATCAAAAATTGTCTACATCAGAGAATTACTAAATAACAACTAAGCAAAAGTTGAAAATTCTTAATTCCTTAATTCAATTTTCCACCTATCATTCCAAAAAAAAAATCATTCTTATTGACTGAACTCCCAGCCCGATTCTCAATATCTTCAAATGATATGAATGAATTCTCATGGAATCGACTAACGGAATGTTTTTCGAAAATTTGTTAACTCTGAGTTTAATTTCCAAACTGAATTAAACCTTTCGAAGCTCTCACCTACGCTTTTAGATCCTTTGCATGGAAAATGCCTTGGGATTTTCCTTGAAGATCTTCAACTTCATATATGTTGTTGCCAACTGGTTTCAAAATTCTACACTTTATGAATTTCTTACAAAGTTTCGCGGATATCTGCTTAGCAAAATCGGACTGCGGGCAGTTTTCTCCGGAAAACTTCCTGTCCGCATTTGAACCTGGTTTCTCTACATCGAACGTTGTATTTTCGGACATTTGTTTCGTAACATTTGTGAAGATTTCTATGTACGTTGTCCCGTACTATTTCCATAAACTCATTTCGTGTTTCCAACCTATTCTCCGAGTCGTCGACCAATTCTAGCTTCCGAGCAAGTTTGTAAGCAGAGGCGTGGGTAATCATATTTGTTCCAAATAAAGCGAAGTATGGTGTAATGCCCGTAGCCGAATGTACCGCTTATCGCAAGGAAGATCCCAATCTTGCTGGTTTTCGTCTAAATATGACCGAATCGCTGACAATATTGATTGGTTTACGCGCTCGAACGCATTAGCTTGTGGTGCGCTTTCATATGCTCTATCCCAAAACTTTTCATTAATTCCGCAAAATCTTTAGAAACGAAATGAACTCCGTTATCTGACACTAAATACTCCGGACAACCGAATTTATAAAAAACTTCCTGAATCAAAAAATTTATAACGCTATTACAATTAGCTTTTGGCATGGCCTTGAGTAAAACGTATTTCGAAAAGTAATCCAATACGATAAATATAAAGCAGTTACCTTTCTTTGACCTAACAAACGGTCCTACGGCTTCGCGACCCATCGGTGGTTTAAGAACGGCGTTCGCAGGCTTCGATTCCTTGCATACGTCACATTTATTAATAAAATCATGGATGTGAACGTTCATATGAGGCCAGTAAAAATACTGCCGAACCCGATAAATGGTTTTAGCTATACCGCCGTGAGAAGCGTCGGGAGGAATGTGTGCCCTTTCAATAATTTTCGAGGTGAGTCTCGCAGGTACCCACAGTTTCCAACAATGATCTTCTCGCGCCGCATCTCCATCATAGTGCACTGTTCTTTTGTAAACAAAGTTATCGATCACCCTAAGATCTGGTAAGCTATTCTTATTCGCCTCGATTGTTTCGATCAATAGTAGATAATCCGCGTTCTTAAACTCCGCTGACGAAAAATCTATAACCGAATTTACATCTAGCCTTATCTCGTCAATAGCGTAACGTGAGAGCGTATCGGGAACGACGTTCTGCGACCCCTTTCTATGCCGAATCTCAAACGCGAAGGCTTGGAGCTGAAGACTCCATCTTGCTAATCGGCCACTCAAGTCCTTTTGTGACATTAACCACTTAAGACTTGAGTGATCCGTTATTACCACGAATTGCATTAGCTCTACGTAGGGACGGAAACGCTTAACCGCTGATACAACCGCCAGACATTCGCGCTCCGTAACTGAGTAATTCTTCTAAGCGGCCGTCAACTTCCTTGAAAAGTACGCGATCGGATGTTCTCCCCCATACCCACATCCGAAGCATCACATTGTATAAATCAATTCTATTAAAATCCGGATGAGTAAGAACTGGCCTCTCGGTTAAACTCTCCTTGAGTTTATCAAAAGCAACTTTAGCCTATTCAGTAAAATTAAATTTCTTTCCCTTTTTAAGCGTTTCGCATATCGGAGCCGTTATTGTCGCGTAATCCGAAATGAATCGTCGGTACCATCCCGTTGTACCCATAAAACTCCGTGCCTGTTTCGGATTTGTCGGATACTTTATGTTGATTATGGCCTGCACTTTACTCGGATCTGGTTTCAGTCAACCCACACCTACAATATATCCTAAATATTTTAACTCGCGACAGCAAAACTTTGATATTCCGACATTTATGGTTAGGCCAGCCTTATCCAAATGAAATGCAACTTCACTTAGCAACTCCAACTGCTCAGCGAACGTGGAAGATACCACCAGCAGATCGTCCAAATAGACGAACACCCTCTCTCTTAATCGCGCCGGAATGACCTTGTCCATTAAACGACATAACCTTTGGGCTGCATTGCACAACCCGAAAGGCATGACCGTATAAATGGTACAAAGGTCTCCCCGGAACGGTAAAAGCTGTTTTCTCTCGGCTCGTCTCTGCCAGTGGTATCTGCCAGAACGCGTCCTTGAGATCAACGCTCGAAATAAAATGTGTGTCACCAAGACGACTTAACAGACCTTCTATATGGGGAAGCGGATAGGCGTCCTTTACTGTCAGGTCATTGAGCCGACGCGCATCCAAACAGATTCTAACCTTCTCGCCTTTTAGCACCACTGTAACACGATTGTTCCACGGACTTTCGCTCGGCTCAATCACTCCCAGTGACAACATTCTATCCAGTTCCCCATACATAAGCTTCTGTACGGCTGGTGACACCGGATAATGTTTTTCCTTAACGGGAACTGCATTGGCTACATCTATTGCATGGATTTCGAGCGAAGTCCGACCTAACCCCTTACGAGTAAAACATGGAAATTTTGCTATAACTTTTTCCAATTGCCTTTGCTGTGAACCATCCAGTTCATGAATCCTAGGAAAAGCTTGCTCATCCTCCGAGTCCTGTTCTATTTTACCTACCGACAACCCGTTAATTTCAAAACGAATCAACTTAAACTTCTTCATAAAGTCAGCTCCTAAATACAATTTAGACTTTAGAGTTGGCACCAAAAAGAAATCCATCGAGTGGGTCATTTTATTAAATGTGATGGCTGCCCTAATCCTACCTATGATTTTATTTGGAGCGCCATTAGCTGTTTCAATTATATCGTGAAATGGGTAGATAGTTAACTTTAGCTTTTCTACGAAGTCTAAACATCCGTTCCCTAAACAGGTTATTTCAGCGCATGGGGTTGCCATCTATTTCAATGGTTGTGTAAAATCTGGAGTCTGTACCCTCATATATACTAGACGCTGCTATTCGAAATCTAATTTGGTTTCTCTCTTTGTGTCTTTCTCGGGTTTTCATAATCCGATCCATTGGTCCAAAAATTCTTTCCCGCGCTTCCTGATATTCTCGCTCTCTGACGTGAAGAGGTTTTAACGGTTGTAGTTGACGTTTTGACTCAGATTTCATAGCGTTATTTAAAAGGTGTTTAGGACTAGACTCGGTCCCATTTGGATTATCATTCTTTAAAATAGTCATAGGTGTAAGTTTATCATCATTAGTTAATTCTTTTAGGTTGCGATCTTTACTACTCACCGGGGCATCAGCAAGGTTGGTGCTGTGGGTGTCTATAGCTATCTTACTTATTCTTGCTTGGTTTGTTGGTACTGGGTCGAGGGATTTCTGGAACGAGCCTCTGTCCCAGATCGAGGTCCGTTCGCACTCCTGTTTCCCGCACACATTGGACATTTAGGAGACCACTACGTTTTCCAAACCGCATCTATAACAAAATATCCTCCTTTGCTCTACCGGACAATCGACAAATGTGTGCCCGTTTTGCTTGCAGTTCCAACAAACTAGCACTCGTTCTTTGTTGATCGCATTTATCTCTAGAAATTCTTCTTCATCTTCAGCCGTCTCTTACACTAGTTCATTAACCTGCCTATTGTGGTATCGAGGATTTAGCGATCGTTGATTGCTTAGCATGTTCTCAGCTCTTCTCGCTTCTGCTCGAAAGTGATCAAAACCTATAGGTCTTACTGCGAATAACAACTGCATCATGGCCGGCTTCAGGTTACTCTTCATGATGTCCACTAAGTCTTGTTCGGGAATAGGATTGTTCTGTTGATTTCGCAAATGCAACACCGCGTTACAGAACTCATCAAACGATTCGTTGTGCTGTTGTCTTCTGTCTAAAAGTTTCCTTTGGATGTCGAAGTCGCTTTCAAATTTATGAAAATATTTTACTAATGCTCTCTTGAAACTAAACCAATCATTTACATTCGGATTCATCCTGCGGTAGTCCCAAAGCCAGTCATGTGCAGCATTTCGCAGGAAATGATGCATGTTTTTCAGTATATCTGCCCAAGAGACCCTAAAATACGCTTGAAGCGTTTCTACGCTAAATACGAAATCTTCAACACTAGGTGTCTTGTTGGTGCCGTCGAATTCTAAACCCCATTTGTCAATACCATGATTCTGATAATTATTATTCTGCCTAGGTGGTTGCTGATTCGCCAGTGGAATTGGATAATTAAACGATTGTTGTTGATTCGCACACATCGGAACTTGTTGGGTTGTTTGAGGTTGTTGGGTAAACGTTGGTCTAGCTTGATGATTGAATTGTGGAGGTGGTACGCTGAGATCTGGAATGAGATTATTTGCCCTCGGTGGAATGTTATGGTTACTTGTTTGTTGATTCAACCCCGGTGGAATATATTACGAAGCTGAAATATTAGAATCCAAGACCCGATGATTATTTAGCGTTGGAAGGGGATTATCAAAATGAACCTGTTGTTGATTTATAGCAGAAGGTGCTGGAGCCCCTACCTGAACTTGAGTGCTAGCTCATTTGACAAAAAGCTTCCCTCACTAGTCCCGGGAGAATTGTCATTACTCTGTCATCCACTGACCGCACGAGTTCTAATTTTCCCATTCCGGACAATGCCGCTTCCCCTGCGTGTTGCTGTTGCGTTGCATTTGATGAGTGATGTCGGAACTCGTTCCTAATAGTGTTTCTTACTTCTGTTACAAACGGTGGAGTCTGTGCAGTATGATTCGATGATCCGCTACCTACGGTCTCTTCGAATCCTTCAAAATCCGTTCCAAGAGGACTATCTAATCCACCCGAAGCGCCTGTTGGATTGGTAAGGGCCGGAGGCAGTCTTGCCGCAGAGGACGCGGTGGTAGTGGCAGTCGATAAAGTTTCAGTCGCTGTGGTTGCAGGTGTTCCCGCCATCGTGTTAGTCTCTGTGGTTGCTGTTGGTACCACCGCCGGCGTAGTTGTAGCAGGTGGATCCATATTGTTTTGGGAGCGTTAATTTCAGCTCAACTCTCCCTTTTCCCAATCAATGTCGTAAACTCAACCTCAAATGAGAGTGAAAACAAAACAACCAAAAAGGCGAGGAGTAAAAACAAACTCCTAAAAAAAAACAACCTACAATAAACCGAACCAACCAGATAATCCCAATTCAAAATTTACTGAGTATAGTTGCAAGAATTTGTAAAGTTTATAGAATTACAGCCAATAAACTTTTCTAAAGAATAATACTATCGCAAAGCAGGTATTTTCGAAAACTCAGATATCCTTTTTTTTTGATTTTTTTTTTATAGTAATAGACGATACTATGTTTTCCCGTAATAACCGATGAATTTATGTAACCGCCGAAATTTAAGGGCAATAAATGGTGTACTTTTGTACCCGGCGATATCCCACAACCGATCGCTTTGTTTTTCCTCTTTTTTTTTTTTTTTTTTTTTTTTGAAAAACCCGAAAATATTTCGCCGTAGGCCCGCTTGACGTCTAAATACTCAGAATAGTTACCCAATACTTCAATAAGGAGTCTCTATCCAAACATTTAAACTCAAACGTGACAAAAAAAACTGAAATATTTATCTTTGGTATCCCCACGAAAATATATGTATTTATAGCTGCAATAATAAAAAAAAATTAGCAATAGCTCTATTTTGCGCTTATATTTTTGCGATCCGAAATCAATTACTGCCAAGAACAGACTCCCGAAGAATTGTATACTTAGTATTCAAATCTTCAATCACCCTTGTCCAAACAGCAAAAAAAACTAGGTCCCCAAAAAATCAAGCGCTAGCAAAAACTTTCAATTTGACCGCTTAAAATGAATAGGTGATAGCGAAAAAAAAATAAAAATTGTAAATGATGATGTGATAAATGAAAATAAAAAACCCAAAAATGATAGATAAAAAGATAGCTACTAATGTGAATACTACTATTACAAAAAAATTATAAAAATGGAAAATAATCAACTATGAAAATACTGAAAATAATAAAATATGACTATGGCAAAATAATAAAATAAAAGAATCGAATACTATTGGCAATTAAACCAATACCAAAAATAAAAACTATGTAATAATTAAAATGAATAAGAACGTTTAAAAGGGCTTATCCCAAATCGAAATGCTGTAAAGAAATTCCCAAAATAGCTTATACTTTAAGCTGCATAAATATGTAATTTTAAACTGTAAATTTCAATACAATCTGATTTTCCGATGCTTTTAAGTGAATAAGGAAGGTATTTGTTTGGTGAAGTGACAAAAATTAGACGTGAAACAAATTGAACTAAACTAGAAACTTTAAATTGATAGAGCCAACTGCATCTGTCCGCGTAGAAAAACGTAAAACCACTCTAGCCGCCGTAACGAGTCGCAAAAGGAAATTGATCATCATTTCCCTGGACTTACCCGAAACTTTAAACTAACACTCTACTCTTACATCCGTCGCGATTAGTAGGTCACCACGGACGACCTCTAAGACTTACGTTTGCAAAAGAACCGACGTTATTGATAATAAGACTGATGCTAACGGAAGGACTGACTACGCTCCTACTTCCGTGACTCTCAAACTATTTCAATAAACCTGTGGCTCTATTTCCTACTCAACGAATTTCCCATCGGACAGAATCCTCCGTTGCACTCTAAATTCTACGCTTAAAACCGAAGCTGTTTCCGAGTCGTTTCGTGCCCCACGTTGGGCGCCAAATAACTGTCACGATTCACATCCCCGAAGAGAGTTTCCCTTACCGACTACTGCCACACTGGTAACTTGTCAGTTGATGCACGGCTAAGGCTCGCGGGCTTGGGCGGGTGTTCTTTGCAGGTCGGCAAAGTTGCAGTTAATATTTGTACCAGTGTACCAAAAAAATAGATATTAAAATTAAAGGGGCAACGATACGATGTCAATTTGAAACGCGAAGACAGATATGATGTCGCTATCTGTCAGCTCCCTCCCTCAGTCTTCTCCAAAGACCTTTACCTTGGTATAACATTCGCCAAATATCAAGTTATACCCCAACTATGTACACTTCACCGCTCAAATACCTACCTGTATTCCTTCTTTCTACTCAAGCATCTTCAACTAAATATAAAATCTTTCAGAAAATTTCAGTATCAATAAAATTCATGTTTTTATTTACAAAAAAAAATTAGGCAGAAACTGCTTTTAAACTTTAGGTTTACTTATATAAAAATGAATAGTTAAGCCTATAAACTTAATCTTTAACAGTTATATACTATTTCCTAAATTGATCTCGAAATCTCAGCTCAGAGTCTGCAGGAGAATACTCCATGATTCAACGAAACTAAAAAACAAACGAGTACCCTAAATAGCGCTATTATGGTGGGTCGTATTTTCAAAATAAATTTGTTAATTACCGATGATCTAAAATTTCGAAACGAATTACAACTTAGAATAAAAGTAATTTAATGACTTAAATTTACCCTAGGTTTATTATAAACAGATTAATATTAAAGGTTATTTCAATTTATTAAAATCAGCCAAAATGGATATCAAAAAAAAATATTAAGTATAAACAAATCTATGCGCAAATTAGTTTTCTTTAATTCATAACTGAATTTATCGCTAGTTTCTTAAAATTTATTTAAAATTAACTACAACTATAAAATCAAAGCTGGTTTATGCTGTAGGATTGGTGGATACTTTCAGCAAATTTATACATGAAATATAATTAGGAAAATTCAAACTTCAATTTCTGAGGTTAATCCGATTATTAATGACATTGATTATAAGATGAATATCTCAAAATAATTTGAAATATATAGATTGATACAAAATTGCATGAAATACACTACAGATATGAACTCGAGTTAACGCAATAAAACGGTGTTCTCAATGCCTGAAATGAGGTTGCAGCAATAAGTTTGGATTTGAGTACTATTTCCCGAAACGGAATCGATATCCAACCTCTAGCAACGATAATTTTCTATGAAGTAGTATTGCACTACGACTTCAGGAAATAAAATGAAAATATATTGTGGTCATACCTCCTTAAAAGAGTTTATGAAGCAGGTTATGTTGGGTCAAGCCAATTTACGAATTTGATTTCATGCAAAAAGTTTCATGAAAGGAGATTACGAGATTGTTTTAATTTCAGTTTGATGGTGAGGCGTACTTCAAGTTCACGAAGAACTATGACGATACCATTTAATAAAACGTTTGACTTGTGAAATATGAAATTGTTAATGGGTTTTCTATAGCTTAGCCAACCCAACTTTACTTTATGTGAGTAACGAAATAAATTTGGTCAAAAGTTATTTTAATCAACTTTAACATTTGTTTTTCAATAGCAAACACTGATAATTCTGTGTCACTTCAGAATTATATTTCAAATATTTATCACCTCAAAAGAACGAAGAAGTTAAAAATTACATAACCTAGATTTTCAGAAATTAAATCGCTATAATTTTTTTTTATATCAGTTAGTTAAATTTGCGATTCACCCTAACACAAAAACACACAAATTTTGACCAATAACACTAAGCTTACAATATCTCTTTAACATACGAGCAATTTCTGTTTTTTTTTTTTTTTTTGTACTTTTGTCGAACTACTCACCAAAACGAGTATATCACATTCACCCGAACAATCGTTAAAACGGCCGATTGCTTAGGTGTTTTTGTGTTAGCGCTTAACCAAATTTAACGTTTAAAACTCTTAATTATTGTTAAAACGAATACTCGATGTAATTTTATATTAAAATTCGCACTTAATTATCAAAATCAAACTATAATCACTAATTTTCTACTTATCTGTTATTTTTTTTTTTCTGCATAACTGCGGTGACGTTCAAACCTGTTGATGATGATTAGAAATGTTGTACTTAGATGACAGGATTCGGTGTTTCCAATGACGTAATTGTAGGCCGCTTCAAACAAGTTGATTATTGTTGTAAAAGTGTGTCGATTATTGGATGCTACGCTTATTAACGATATATGCTGACGGTCGTCTTAGTTCTGTTTACGCGTTGGCACCAAAGCAAACATTTTTTTTTTCCTTTCGTTTTGGTTAATAAAGGTGACAGTGATGGTACTTAACAAAGTGATGTGCCGCCGAGGTGCGTACTTGTGACGGCGTAGCCCTTTATAGCTATTACGTTTATTGGTGAAAGAGATGAATTACCTGTTTTGTGCTTGCAATATGCCTTAATCCGGCTAATGGTGTTCATAACAAGTGTTTGTTAATTTATTGCAAATGTGGTTGAGGGTTGTGTGTAAGTAAATTATTGACCAAAAGAAAATGGCGGCCGTCACTGATAATATTCCTTTTTCTTGTTGTATTGGCACCTGACTACGGCGTTTTACAGCTTATTTTCCATAGGAACCGTGAAGATACGCTGCTTATCAGTGCCGATATCCCAGACATCCAAGGAGTGTGCTTATCATACGGAAGTTTCCACAGTTTTTGCATGCGTATATGAAATTTATATAAATCACTATAAAAAATCCAATTGGACACAAAAATCATGTTAGTGATAACTAACATTAATGGTTTTAATACCCTTACCGTGTATGTTATGAGGACCAACGGCACCTTTATTTTTTTAATATAAACTTTGCTCGATTATATATATTTCTTTAGTTGTTCGATGTTCACCTCAACGTGACTAGCGTGTTTGTGACGGAAATGAAAATTTTAAGCTTCCATGATACTTCAAACATGTCAGCTATAACTGCAGCCAACTTCAGTGCATTTCATGCACAATTTTACAACCTTGCTTATTACTTTTATGCAGAGTTGTATTTAACTATAAAAGTGTTGCCAATTCTTAAGATCTAACGAACCTGCCCTACACTGATAAAAAAAATCATACACTGTCAAAACAACCGGAACGGTACAAAAATCAAAGAAGCTAACATGCCGCCAAATACTGTTAATAGACTTGAAGCTAGTATCCGCATTAGTATTTGAGGAGATGGAACTATTTTATTCTACAGCGAAGACGACCTAAAAATGTATTATGTATATACAGTACCGAGCATTAATATGGCAACAACTTTTTGTTTGCATTTAATTTAGGAAAATTTGTATGCTTATCTTCAAGAAAAAAAAAGGAATATTTAAATATTTAAACGACGGTCGCATTGGAAAATTAACTTTCATTTAGACATTTTTTAGAAAATTTTTGAAAAATATTTAGAAGTCGGTTTTTTTGAACTCAAAGTTTCTCAAATTAAACAACAGCCTAGGTTTCCAAATTCAGTTATCAGATAATCTTTCCAACAACCCAGAAAAAAAAATCGTAGAAATGGGTTTAAGAAACCCATTTTCATTTGTTAACAAAAAATTGGAGGTCAAAAAACTTGAAGGTCTAAAAAATGGGTTTCCACTTTTATGATTTTAAAATTTTTCCTGATTTTTCGGAAAAATTCATCTGATAACTTTTGGAAACCTAGACTGTTGTTTAATATTAGAAATTTTGAGTTAAAATAAATTTCCAGTGCGACCGCCTTATCACAATTAATTTTAACTCAATCTGGACGTTTTTGGGCTTAAATTAAAGCTTCATAAATTATCTACACAACAATTGTAATGCTCGGTACTGTACATAATTAAAGTGATCTCAAAAAAGTGCCTTTTAGTTATAGGAAAAATGCAACTAATCGATTTCTTCTAGATTCTGGTTAATCAGTTTTTGTAACCAGACTTGGGCGACGTTAATTACATTTCAAAATCGTTCACTTGTGAAATTTTTCTATATCATTAATAATTTCAATTTTGTCAATACCAGACATGGGACATAATTCCAATATTTGTGTATTTAATTACATCCCAATTACTTTTTTATGTTTAATTACATATAATTGAGTGTAATTGAGTAATTGCCCTGTAATTAAATACCCAGATATTGTTAATAATCCCAATGTTTGGTATTAAAGATTTTACAAATTTTCCAAGGAAGCGATTAAGCTCACAAGTGTGAGTGTAGGTCTGATATTATTAATGATATAGAAAAATTCCATAAGTGAACGACTTTGAAACGTAATTGACGTCGCCCAAGTCTGTTTGTAACTGAGTTTTTAAACTTTTGGCACTTGTACCCCTTTACTTTTCAGCCCCTGAATTAAATTGATTAACCAGATATTCCAAAAAAATCCATTTATACCAGTATTATTATTATTATTTTTACTGTAAAACAGTATTTTTGTTGTTTTTTTTTTTTTTGTTTGTTATTGAAAGAAAATATTTTAAGTTTGTTTGTTTCTTTGTTTATTAGTACGTAGCATTGTAGAACAATATTTTTTTTTTTAATTTCATGTACAAATTTCATTTTAATAAAAATACGTTTGTTTAAATATTATTTTGAATGTAATCTTTTAAAATATTTCGTAGTTCAAATGAAGTTGTGGATAAACAGTTAGCAGATCTAGGTTGGTATGATGGCAGAGGATGCACTTCTGACCTCCACTGACCTTGAATGTCTCGGTTATTAAATGAATGGTCAACAAGCTCAGTATTGAAATAGTTTTTGTCATGTTGAAGCATTAAAAAGTTATGAAGAACTACTGTGGCTAAAACAATTTTTTTCTGCATTTTTTGGGGACATATGGATCGTTGTATGTAGTACTCTCCATCTATTGGCCAAAATGCCAAAAGCATTTTCTATATGCACTCGAGCCTTAGATAAGATTGTATTAAATTTGTCCTTATCGCCTGGTAAGCAATGTCCCGGAAATGGTCTCATTAAATTGTCTTTTAGTGGGAATGCGTTATCCCCGACAAAATGATAGGGAAAATTGATAGAAGTTCCAGGTAAATTAGCATTGCAAGGAACATCCTAAGTGTTACTCAACAATTTTCTTCCGAATTCACTTCGAGCAAGTACGCCACCATCACTCTGGCTACCTAAAGCCCCGACATCAATGTATGTAAAAAACGTAGTTAGCATCACAAGCTGCCAATAATACAATGCTAAACGTTTTTTTTATAGTTATAATACAAGGAACCGCTTTTTCTTAGGCAAACTATGCGTATATGTTTGCCATCAATAGCTCCTAAGCAATTTGGCATTCCTGTTTTTACATAAAATTTCTCCTATATGGCTTTAAATTCGTCCGCATTAGGAGTTGACAAATAAATACAATGTAGCTCATCCCAAATAGCACCGCATGTTTCATAGACGATTTTGCGAGCAATAAATTGAATTTTGCTACTGTCATGCGTGTAGCTTTAAAGAAATGTTCTTCGTACATGCTTTTCAACTGTTGTACACATGTTTTATAGAATCCTTCTTCATCTCGAGTTAGATTCACAGGACGAACAAACCATCTACGATTACTTTTTGTTGCAAACTTATTAACTTCATGCACTGCATTTGTGGTATGCACTATTCCAGCAATGGCTTTTATAAAATTTACAAAATATTCCTCAGCCATTATTTAAGAAACACAAAACAAAAAAAGATTAATATTTATCAAAACGTCAAATTTTTAGGATCAGCTGTTTACTATGCTGCTGTCGTTTCCAAAATAATAAGTAGCTGACCACACGGCAACGATTGCAGTGAACGGCATTTGTAGTCGTGTAGCTCTGCAGTCTGCTGCGATCTATGTGTTTATAGCATTATCCCAAGTTGACTACAGCGGCAAAAGTAGTCGGGTAGCCGTGTAGCTGTGTTGGTGCCAAAATAATCGTTTTCATATAAACGTGTGCATTTTTGACAGGCTGTAGTCGTGTAGCTTCAGTCGTCTATGTGTTTATAGCATAAGTTATTGAAACTAAACGAAAGAGAGAAAAAAATGAGTTAAACCCAATAAAAACCTCAAAATGCATTTTTTGACTTAATACTTTTTTTGCCTAATGTCAAAAAAATAATATATAGATTTTCTATAGTCAAACATTTTATTTTTAAATTTTAAAAAATTAAAGTCAAAAGATTATTTTTCGATCTTTTATCAAAAAATAATGATGTGAGCAAGATTATTGATGTTCAAGATCATTTATTTCAATGTTTATTTATTAATTAAAAATAAGTATAAGTATAAATGCAATTAATGTTTATCCCGATGAACATAAATTTAAATAACAAATATGCAGGTGCTTGTGCAAATTTAAATGTAACTGACACTAATAGAAAACATATGATTTTCTATTGTTGATTTACTTGAATAAACGTCACTACATTGCTAGGTCTGTCAAAAAAACAGAGTAGTATTTGGAAGATGACAAAGCCAATTGTGACAATTTTTTGTTGTTGTTTGTGTTTTTTTCTTTGATATTTTAAATTTTGAATCTCGCTCCTAGACGAGGACAAGAAATTCTCATTGAGTTTGTGATTTAACATAACAAATATCTCTAGAAATTCTAATAACAAAGTCCCCTGAAGATTTCCTTGGGCAGGAATGAAATCCGAATAGGGACACGCCTACATCAGATTGTTTTCACAATTTGTTAAATAAGTTTTGGGACTTTAGCACATTTAATTACTATAAATGCAGGTAATGCATTTCATTGATTTCATTGATTGAAGGCAATGATTTTAAATTTCATTACCACTAGTAATGAATTATTTAAAGGAAATTTGCTTCCTTCGTGCAAATATGGTAGGTCTGGCTGGGAAAAATTCCAATAGATTAATTTTTTATAAAAAAAAACACAGGGTGTCTCTATTGTTTGTTTACCCAAAAACGGACGTGAAAATAAAAATTTAATCACTCCGATAATAGAATGGAACATTGGTCCAAAATGGAACGATGTGGAATGAAACGGGGAGCGATTGAAATCGGAAGGTTTGCAAAAATGTTGTCTGTTTTACGATTTATTGCTTAGTTTTCGAAATACATGCCATTTTACAAAATTACGATATTTTAAAATGTCCAGTATCTCCAAACCAAGCAAGATAGAGCAAAATAGTATTATGGTATTAATATACTCTTATAATATAAATAGACTAGAGAGAGAGATCCTCAATGATAAATTGTTTAAGAAACAGCCACAGGGTGATTTCATTATTTTATTTATTTAAGTGTTAATACAAACATACAAATTTTTTATCCATTTCGTTTCCCGTATTCAGTATTACAATTTCCGCTCCATTTTTTTTTGTAAACAAATGCTTTTTTTGTTTTATTGTAATTAGTTTTTCAGGCCTTAGTGTGATTTCATTAGCATTAGTAGGGCAAATACTAATGCCAAAAATTTCATTACAATTAAATGGTAATAAAATCTGCGTGGCATTAGCATTAGTTAACCAATGCTAAAGAAATTACAATTCTAATGAAAAAATCCCATGTATGATTCTAAATGGATTAAAACTTGAATTTTTTATGCAAAAAATATAATATTCTGGAAATGTTAAAAATTAGTACAAATTTTAAAACCTCAGTACAAATCAGTACACGATTTTTCATCAGTACACATGATCAGAATGTATGAATGAACATGTACTGATCAAATCTGTACGAAGGGTCAGCGTAGATATGTTGTAAAGGAGCAAAAAAAAAAAAAGAGATACACCTATTTTTTTAGCTGCCCAATCTCACGTTTAAGGGTTAAAAAGTAGGGTAAAAAATACATTTGTTTTTGAATGAACATTTGTGTTTAATTTACAAAAACTTAGGGATGGTAACTGGTTCAATGCGGGCATCGGTAAAGGTAACGCTATTTCATTTTATTTCATTTCGGTAACGTTACGGTTTTTTAGAGTTAACTGTATTTTACTTATATCGGTAACGGTATTTTAGCGGTAAAGATATTTTAGTTATGTCGGTAACGTTATTTTAGGGGTAACAGTCTTTCGGTTATTTCGGTAATTGTATTTTAAGGGTAACGTTATTTTAGTTATACAGATAATATCAATACACACCGAAATTTTTAGCCCCATTATGCCCGAGATCCAATGATTTTCTATATATAGCAATTTTTTTTTTCAGTTCTTGTCCGATTATTTCAGTAACGGTATTTTAGGGATATCGCTATTTCAATTTCGGTAACGGTATTGTAGCGATAACTGTATTTGAGCTACTTCGGTAACGGGATTTTAAGGATATTGATATTTTGGTTATTTTACGGATAACTGTATTTGAATTATTTCGGTAACGGTACTTTACAGATAACGATAGCAAGTTGAAAGGGGTTTGAATCGATGACGGTATTTTAGCGGGTACTGCCTGCCATCCCTGCAAAAAATAGATTTATTTGTACGCAGGGTTAAAGTACTCAAGAAAATAAAAATTTGATACCCATTAGGGTGGGGGCGATTTGAACATCTTAATGGGCGCCTCGCATTTCTGATTCTTGGGATTGTACTGAGCAAAAAAGTCCACTAGACCATACGTCTACGGTGAAAATCGAGCTTCCACATTTTGACCGTAAAATGACCATTAAGATTTTTTCCTTCCATACTAACCGCCCAACCCTAATACCCATACAGTAATTTGCATATTGCACCACAAGGGAAAAACTCTTCGAGAAAAGTCGCAAAAAAACCGAACGGTTTCGAAAACGGAAAAAAGCTCAAACACCCTTCGATTAAATTAAATATACATCGATATGCATTATTTTAAGGTCAATACATCTAAAACTCCTTAATAAAATGCCCGATTTATATGTACTACTCAAAACACATTTATTTAATAACAAAAATACTTGAAAATCTTTGGGTACCATTTGGTACACAGGTTAATGTGTCTTCAAATAACCTTTCAGATCATTCCTAACGTGTTACATAGTTACTTCAATAAAACGAAATAAACCAAAAAACATCGTAAAATTGGGTAATTTGTGACCCCCTAAACATAAGACTGGGGAGATAAAAAAAAAAAATTGTTATACTCTACAACATTTCCGAAGTTCATTAAGATCTGCCGGTCCGGGTCGGGATACCTAACTTGCAAGCTGTGGTGCAAAACAAAGTATCACAAAAAACGGCACAGTCTCTTCCCTCAAAAAATAAGTTAGTTTAAAATTTTGTTAAACGCAAATCAAACATATTTGTTAGGTTGATACTAGTATTTCGATCTGGCTAATGATCTCAACCGAACCCCAAGTTTTAGAAAAGTTAGAGCCTCCTGAATAGACAGAGCTTTTACAAAGAGCCTGTATATCATCAATTTTGCTCCATTCCTGCCTTCTTAGTAATCAAACACGTGGCTAGGGTTTTTTCCTAACAGGCATCATTGCGTTACTAAACTTTAAAGATCAAACATATTCTATTAATATAAACAATCATTAGTTTTTACTCTGGCTCTGAGCTTTAAGTGAAAAAACAGTAATTTGTAAACGAAATTACAATTTTATCTACATTTGTAGTTCATTAAAAAAAAAAAACCACATCAAATTACTGTATTATGAATTTGTATTCATTTTGTCAGTTATTTTGTATTTATGCAAAAAAAAAATAAAACATTTTACTACATTCGTGGTTTATTTTTAACACATTTGCGGCTCATTTCATCATCAGTAAGAAACAATAGACAATGTTAGTTGAAATTTCATCTGTATGCAGTTAAAATTACCTACATAATATTCTAAGTGCAGTTTTTTAATGAATCTTCTTCACTGATTAAAGGTAATATTAATTAATGTAATGATATTTTTCATAAAATAAAAACTTGCATTCGTTTAATTGAAAGCTTCCATGGACGAAATCAATTTCCTTCTATGCAAACATCCATTAACATTATGCAGAGAATTTTCTCAGTAAAGTGTCCGACCGAACCGTTTGGGCAAAAAAATATATTTTGTCGTTTGGACGCACTATAGAACATTTCGATATTGTATTGAGAAAATTAAATGCATGGTATTTAAGAATTTTTGCAGTAAATTAATGAATTTGCGCTGGAGTTCGTCTTGCTTAAACATGCTTATTTGTGTAGGTTAACTCTTATACCTCCCGAAATATTTCCATTTAAAAATTTGATATTGATAGTTTTTTGCGAATATCGGGACGACATCGGGGCCAATTCTGTGTTTAAAATATAATATATTTAAACAGATAAATTCTTGATTAAATAGAAAAAGATAATGCAATATCTTGTTACAATCAAAAACAACATTCACTAATAAAAAAAAAAATGTTTACAATTTTCTCCCAGTATTTTGCATAGTACTTTGAACAGTATTTTGGCTCCAGAAAAATATTTTCTTTCACACCATATAAAGTATGCAGAAAGGGTTTTTTCATACCTATACAATATTTTCGGTATTTTCGGAAATACGGGCAGTTCCAAAATTACCCGACCTAACAAAGAAAACAGAACACATGGATTTTGTCGATTGCAATAGGGGATGTGTTAACTGGTGCATTGATGGAAATGTCTTCGCCTTCTTCGGACACGATTCTCCTATTCCAATCCTTTGCCTTGACTGTTCCTTTGTCTCAGGTGTGAAGTAGTGAACCATGTCCATCGCCAAACACTTTATTGAAACTACTTCACAACGCTGTATTTGTTCTATTGTGAGCAAGCGCGGCACACATCTTGCGCACAGCTTTCTCATCTTCAAATTTTCGGACAATATGCGATGTATAGCACTTATTGAAATGCCTGTCATTTCAGCCAGGTCATGCACCTCAGTGCTTTGGCAGAACGCTGGTTTCTTTTGTCAAAATTAAAAAAATAAATAATTTTTGAGAAAATCGGCATAATTATACGCATACATTCCATATATGCTGAATTATTAATTTTGAATAAAAGCTACAATTCTCATTAATATGTGGTAGTAATTGTTCTAGCAATAAAGTAGGTATTGTTACCGCCGATTTATATTTTGATCGCATCGAGGACTCGTATAGCTGTCATATATCCTTTTCATAAAACCCCAGTAATCCTTAGAAAAATATCCGATTGTTTTTTTTTTTTTTTGTTAATAATTCTTTTATTTACAATCTATCCATTTAACCCATTCCTGCCTATTGGGTATTTAAATACCCAAAAAGGAGCCATCTTAAAAAAATTATAGCTAAAGACAGGTAAAAGTTGCATCAAATTGATTTTTACAGGTAGGTGGAGAAAGGATTAAAATACTTTAGGAAAATGTTGGTGTAAAATTGGGGGTTGGTAATTATCTGTTCAATTGTCTGCAAATTTACATATTCTGAAAAATTGAAAGAAAGAATTGAAATTACCTCTGAAAAATTGGAGAAGCGACACATCGGAAAACTTTATTGTTGGCTAATAGTGTTAGCTATTCTTTAGAGTGCAAAAAATTTGTAGCTAGGTAGGACCACTAACTTCGGCTACAGGTATGATGTCATGACATGACCATTAAAATACGTATTTTACAGTTTTATGAAGTACCCTTGCTTGAAATATCGATTATTTTCAAGTAAAAATGAAGAGTTTTACATGAAAGAGCATAACAAAATAATTTAATTAAAAAACCACAGAGGAATTATATTATATCAGTGGTTAATTCATAAGTCCCAAGTATGGGAAATCGAAAAGAAAATTATATCAAATAACTTCCAAAACCTTTAGTAAAGAATGTCTGAAATTTCATCGATATTGGACAATGGAATCGGGGGTCAGGCATTAATGGGTTAAGGATAATAAGTAAATTTAATAATAACAATAAAAAATAACATTCATTGTTGAACTCCATTGAGAACAACAATGAGCATATAATCCAAAAGATATTATAAATTTTAAACAATATTTACAAATTTTTACTAATATACATTTTGCATAAATATTTAGCTCCGAAACGGTAACTCCAGGATATGAATCCTTTTAAGTCTTCTTACTTCTTCAGAGTCATCAAGTAAAGCAACAGCTAGTGGGTTGATGTGGTTACTTAACCTTGTTAAATAGTTCTCACTGAATCGCCTGATTTCTTCTACGATATTTGGAATAAAGAGATCGTCATGAATTGTTTTATTCGAAACAAACCATGGAGCGTTTACTATTGACCTTAACGTTTTTGACTGATATCTTTGTAGGATTTCGATGTTGGAATTGCTGGCTGTACCTCAAAGCTGTATACCATATGTCCAGACAGGTTTTAAAATAGTTTTATATACTAATTATTTTGAAGGTTATTTTGAGATTTTGGGCCTAGTAGCCAAAAAAGTCGCCTTGTTTTGATTTTCAGTTGCTGTTTTTTCGCTCTGATATGCTCTTTTCAAGTTAATCTTCTGTCGATGTGCATCCCTAAATATTTAACGCAGTCACTTTGAGGTATTGCTATATTATTCATAAATACATTGTTGCAATTGCCATGTCTTAACGAAAAAGTGATATGTACAGATTTCTCAGTATTGACTTTAATACCCCATTTATTTAACCAATCTTCAATTGCGTTGAGTTGTCTTTGTACTAAATTAGATGCATTATTTGGAGATATGTCAGAAGCTAGTACCGCAGTGTCGTCTGCATATGTTGCAACAAGAACGTTTTCGGTGATTGGCATGTCTGATGTAAACATAGTGTAGAGAATTGGTCCTAATACGCTTCCTTGTGGGACTCCAGCCTTAATATTGTAAATTTTTGAGAATTCGTCGTTAACTTTGACGTAAAAATGTCTATCACTTAAATATGGTTTAATAAGTAGATATAAAGAAGTGGACAACAATTTTTTCAATTTATAGTACAACCCTGCATGCCAAACTTTGTCGAACGCTTGTTGTACATCCAAAAATACTCCTGAACAATATTTTTTTGTTTCCAATGTATCTCTTATATATGCAACGATACGATGGCATTGCTCTGGAGTGCCATGCTTGTGTCTAAAACCAAATTGGTATTCTGGAATGATATTAAATTTTTCTAGAACTGGTAATAATCTTTTTAGTAATATTCTTTCGAATATTTTGGTGAATACAGCCAGTAAACTTATCGGTTTATAGGATGTTACACTGTTCTCTGGTTTATTTGGCGTGTTTACCATTACAATCTCTGCGTATTTCCATTGCGAGGGAAAGTAATTTAATCTTAATATAGAGTTGTACAATAATGTAAGATATAGTATACCCCACTTGGGCAGGGATTTGACTACCCAGCAAGAACAGTGACGGTCATATGACCGGTCAAATGACCGACACTGCTGATGGAAATATCCATCAATGCCTAGAACAAAGTTTCTATCATTTTCTTAAGGGCAATATGAAAAAAGTGATGGAAACTTTGTGTACGTGTGATTTTGCATCTCCCTCTAATTTATAAATTCATAAGTTAGAGGAAGATGCAAGATTTGCATGTGTTAGTTTCGGTCATCCATTTCTTGTAGGGTACTCTTCCATCTATGCTGTCGTATCCGGGAGATTTTTTGCAATTAAGTTTGTTTATCTCTTCTTTTACTGCACGAGGGGAAATATGTTTAATAGGCTAATCAACCGGACAAGGACTATCTAAATACTCAAGTATTTCATCAACAAAAGGGTTATTATCTGTATGAGGCTGGAACGTCGTTTGAAGATGAAGGGAAAATGCTTCCGCTTTAGATTTATGTGTTTTACACCATACATTGTTTACATCTTTTATTGGTATATTTCGTTTAGTGTGTCTTTTTAAATAACTTGTAGCCTTCCACAAACTAAATTCATCGTTCTTCTTATTTACCGGATTGAGGTTTCTAAGATAGTTTCCAAGCTGCTCGTTTTTCATCCTATAGAGAGCTATTTTGAGATCTTTTGTCGCTTTATTCAATATCCTCTTGTCATTTGGATTTCTACTATTTTGCCAAACGTTTCTCAGTCTTCTTTTATTTCTTATCATGTCTCTGATTTCAGAATTTATAAAAGTTTGGTTTTGGTTACGTTCGGGTGGTAAAGTGGGAGTTGAAAGAAACCCAGCTTCATGAATTAAAATATTAAATGTCTCAACTGCATCATCTAATTCAGTTGGGGATGTTATGGAGATATTTAGATTCACATTTCTTTCTATCCAAGTTTCAAATGATTTTAAATTAGTTCTGGCAGTAAGAATTTTTTGTTTCTGGTATTTGATTGTAAACAAGGGGGAGTGTGGTCAGAACTAAGTTCATTAACATCTGTTATACTGAGTGTTTGACTAGAAATTCCAGAGGTAAACGGCAAAATCAAGCAGATCAGGTATCTTTCTTGGATCTGTTGGCCAGTAAGTTGGGTTACCTGTTGACAGAATAGAGCAGTTATTGTTAGCTATGCATTTTCGGAGCTCGCTTCCCTTCGGATTAACTAATCTTGATCCCCACCAAGGGTGTTTAGCATTACAGTCTCCCGCAGCGAAAAATCTTGGCCCCAAACTATTAAAGAAACCATGAAATTTTTGACAATTAACTGTAAATCTCGGCGGAAAATAGATGGCAGAGAACGTTATACTGTATGAATCGCAATTAACTTTAATGCAGGCAGCTTGTAGATACGATTCTCTTATTTCTTGAAAAAGTTCGAATTTAATTGTAGATTTGATTAAAATTGCTGCCCCCGGACGAGCACTATCGTCTGGATGATTGGCTGTTATTAGTTCATAATCTTTTATTTTAAAAAAACGTTTTGCTAGTAAAATGTATCTCTGACACTAATAGAATATCGATGTAATGTAGTTTAAGAAAAATTTTAAGTTCATGTGTGTGGTTGGAAAGCCCATTAGCATTCCATATTGCAATATTCAAATTTAGTTGCATAGTTTTGCTACTAAAAGAGTCATCATGCTTAATAGCTTATTTGTTAATTCAATCTGATTTTGTATTAAATTTTCTAGCTTTTCAAATGAATTATGCTGAGAAGTTTGTTGATTATTTCTTAGAACATTAGAATAAGAAAGGTTGTTGTTGTGACTAAAGTTTGCACTAGTTGTATTGTAGTTCAGATGGGGATAATCTTCGTTATCATAATTGAACCTGACATTATTACGACTATTGTCAATATTCTTTTTTATTTTTTCTTTAATAGTCGCTTGTAAAATTCGCATCCTTTATAGCTAGCTGGGTGACTTTGTAAACAATTAACACATCGAGGAGGGGCATCTCTTGCTTTAGTAAAATCGACAGTTAGATGGCCTAACCCGCATTTGACAAAATTAACTGGTTTTCTGCAGTATGTTTTTGTATGGCCATATTCTTGGCATCTGTGGCATTGTACAATATCATTTGTTTTCTTTGGTGGGACAATATTGACTATAGCATTATTAAGAATTTTTTGCACCTCTAAACTTCTTATGGACGTTGTGGTGTAATTGTTAGCGTGTTGGACTGTTACATGGATGGTGCCGGGTTCGATTCCCAGTGACGACAACATCAATTTAGAAAAATAATATGTATGAGTTTTCATTTATATGCAGTACCTAACTTCGGTGTTCCCATAGCACTAAACACCACCGAAGTAAAATAATGAATCAGGGCTATGAAACAAAAAGCTTCAATAAATTCGCCAACTCTACATCAGGTGGCGAGCAACAACTGTTCTAAAACTTATCATCTCGCGCAATTACAGTGTGCCATGTTTGAAGCCCTTCATCTATCACCACCTTTCATCTCTCCACTATCCCCTTTCCAAAGAAAGCAACACATTAATTAATAAGAAGAATTTCCTGAGTGTTGCTTCTATTTAAAAAGTAAAAAATTAAGTAATTTCAGATTTTTGGCGAAGCTTATTTAAAAATGTTTTTAGTATCGCTATAAAGTTTCTTAAGGTGTATTCTTTTGAAATGTGTTACAATTACTAAAATTGGGAAAAAAAGCTTTTTCGAAAATTTACCAATTTTAGAAAAACTATTAAAGAAATTTTAAAACTCATATTAATCGTTTTCCAAGATATGGACTCTTTAATAATGGGTAAATTTATATGATTTGATATCACTAAAGTAATGTCGTTCAAATATATCTTGATTTTTGAAGTTAAAACTATACAACACAACATACACTAGTGATATTTTAATTAAATTGTGAAGTCTATTTACATTGAAAAAGTCAGTTAAGTCAGGAAAAAATGTTGCTCAGTCAGAAATATTTTAGTCAGGATGGTGCTTGCAAAAAAAAAATGCTAATATCAGCAAAATCTTAACCAACAAATTAGTAAATTCAGCAAAACTTTGGCTAACAGTTAGTTGATTAAAAACTGGAAAATCCTAGCGAAAATTAATAAAATTTTTCCTGAATATTAGTAGGTTGAAAATTTTGAATTCAAAAAAATTGCAGAACAATTTACTTTATTTATTTTTTTTATTGAAAATCCTAAAAAAATTTTTGTGATTCTTTTAAAAAAATTGGCAATACATTAAAGAATATGAAAATGTCCATATATTGACTATATGAATTAATTTAATATCTGAAAATATATATAAATAATTACATATAACATAAACAAAAATATATTTCAACCACTTACATCCATAGTTGTCGAAATGATGACAACTTTGAATGAAGCCAAATGCCATATATTATTCCAGAAACAAAACAAAAAAATAACAAACTATGACATACACATGAACTACCATTTTTCTGCAAATAGAGAAAGGAAACATAAAAACATTACTAATGATGTGTGTAATGTCTTTCGTTTTATTTTCTCTACCTGAACGTATATTTGTTTACAATTTAACCACATTACACAAATTACCACTATAAACATTTAGTTTTATTTTACATTTTATTTTTATTAAATTTAAATACGTTATTTTGTATTTAATTTAAATTAACAGCGATTTCTTTGACAAGCCGGAAACAACACAATATTTAGTTTTTTATATCCACAAGTCTTATGTTCTATATACATTGTTTTATGTTTGAAGAACATATACAAAACTCTTCCACAATTGATTTTTATATATATAGTTGTTCTTTTTAGTATAATTTTAATTGTCTGTACCATAGATTACATAGATCTCAAACTCTTTGACATTAGCTGTCAGTGCACATAACTTATGAGAATGCGTTGGTCATATGTAGTAGAAAAAATATTTGAATTTGTCTAAAAGATTGCATTTGAGAATTGTTATAGTTGTAGTATGGAAATTGACGCAAATTTCAAACAATTTTGATATGATATTGTAAAATACTTTAATTATATTTTTAAAATTATTTTTATTCGTTCCATTAATCAAATAGTTTTTAAAAATTAATCGTTTGATCCAAAACTGTTTGATCGTTTATTGGAACAAAATTAAACCCTGAAATTAAAATTAAAATAAATTCGTAATTTTGTTTTGATGCAAAAACTGTGAAAAAAAGTGATGATATCCCAAAATCAGATTTTCGTGAAAAACTATAATGTTTTTGCACAAGAGTTTTTAAAAACTTGTGTGTGAAATTGCTAAATTTCCAATTTTTTGCTGGTATTATCAATTTTTCTGCAAGTATCCTCCCAGCAAAAATATTGCTGACTTTTTTTTTGAGTGTAAATGTTCTAAAGTATAAATACATTTAATGTCCGCTGATTATATGTGTATAAAAACATTGTACAAAAATTGCCATTTACAGTTTCAAAAGCATGGAAATGCAAAACTTTTGATATCATATTTTAAAAACAAGTGGACTTGTACCACTTTCAATACAATTAGTTCAAATATAGACTGTAAAAATTTAGTTTGGTATTTTGTCCAAAATACGTGTCAAATATTTTTGAAATAAGAATACGTCTGCAAATTTCGAGGCAACCACAAATTGAGATGTAAAAAAGTGTTCGGTTTGACATGGAATGGCTCATGTACATGTCTTTTAGTAAAAACTTAAGTACTAATGTGAAATATAATAAAGTTTAAATTGTTCAAATTTTGTCTGATTGACATGTTTTTTTTTTGCAAAATTAAAAATATTTCTCTATGATTTATTTGTATCATTAGGGCAATATTTATACACTCTTAACAGTTCTATTTTTTGTTTTTGGTAAAATTATGAATGAAGAGGGGACGCGAATAAGGGTATACCATAAATCGAATTTTGGAGGCAAGAGAAACTTAGGAAATGGGCAAAACTTCATAAATTTATGTATTTTTGATAGCATATCTACAGATTTGGAATACATTTTTTACATTGCAAAAATTTAAACTTGAAATTAGAAAAACATTTAAACAGGGTATACACTGATAGAATTATCCTTCATGATATTAATGAAATAATTTCATAGATTTTTTTTGTAGATTCAAGAATTTTATACAAGAAATTTTATTAATATTATGAAATTTTCCATAAACTTTTATTTATAAAATTCCATAGTTTTACAAAAAAATCATTCGATTTCATAAAATATCTCTTCATAAATTTAACGAAAACTTTTTGATAGAGCTATGAATTTATTTTAAAGACTTAATTTTTTTATTTTTTTCGTAAAATTTTATAATTCCATTAATTTTCATAAATTTCAAACTTTAGTTTTAAGATTTAATTCTCAAGTGTTCGACACATTTTATAAAGCCCGAGTAAAAAGAGTTATATATTATTTTGTATTATTTAATACAACTATAGCTCGTTATATATTGCTTTGTATGGCACAATATACAAAAATATATAATTTTGGATTTTCGAACAAATTTTATATTGCCCCATATCTAAATGTATCTTTTTACTTATTTTACCATATTCAATCAGATCTGCCACAAGGAATTTAAGTTGTAAGATCAAATTTGATCTAGTTCCATATACAATTTTAAATTATATTTTTATTCAAAATCAATTACATTCCAGTTTGTATGACAAACATATTTTTTAAGACCTAAAATGAAAGAATTTAAAAATTTTTCAAATAATTTCAAATTTTAAAAACATTGTGGGAAACTATAAAAGACGATAAAGACAATTTACCTCGGCTAATATGAACCATATAGTATCAGTTGAATTAAAAAAAAAAACTTTTGTTCGATACGATTTGAAACTTTTAAATTAACATTCATGCATTATTTCATGCTTCTTTATTTATTTCAAATAAAATATGTTATCTTAATTTTACTTCAAAATAAATATTATTACAATTTTATTTGAACTTTTCGCACTTTAAAATGCAAATCGCAGCTTCAGTGAAAAATTCAATAAGGTTTAATACAAAATTCTTTAAAATTATAATACATTCATAACATTGTATATTCAGATATTATAGTTAATCAAAATACAAATTGTACCATTCATACGAAATTGGAACTAATTGTATTTAATTTATGTATTATGATATTATTTAGAACAATAATATCTGGTCAAATTTCGGATTCAATTGTATATAGTTTGAAGAAATGTATTTATAATTTTTCGAATTAAATTGTTTCTGATTAGTTATTGGATCCTATCTAATTAGATATGGTATTACCATATCCTTTTTTATCTCGGGAGTGCTTTATTATTAAAAAATAATTTGAAGCGGTTCATTGGCTTAGTTCCAATGCATTTTCAAGACAAAATTTTTAAGACAAAAAACTGTTGTGAGTTTTAAAGTAATTTTTTTAATTTTTCGACTTCTAAATGCCCATCAATTCTTTTGGTGAAGCGGTTTCGACGTGAAACTTTGCAGGTCATAGCTCTTAAATATATTCAACCTAGTCCTGTCCATCGTTTTTCTCAATTCATAAAGCCTTGAGAAATAAGAAACATCTAATGTTGGTTTCAACAGGTGCCGACAATTTATTTTGTTAGACATTAATGTAATTTTAGCAAATAAATTGAATGCCATGAAATAACGCTTTACACTGAAAAAATTAGCATTCATGATATTTATGAAACAATTTCATAGAATTTTTGTTGTAGGTTCAATGAAGAACTGCTTTATATCCAAGAAATTTTATTAATATTAAAAACATTTTTATCAACTTTTTTCATAAAATTTCATAGTTTCGTAAAATAATTTCACTCTAATTCATAAATTATCTCTTCATAAATTTAAAGGAACTTATCTTTAGAGGTATGCAATTATTCCAAAGACTTAATTCTTTAATTTTGTCATAAAATTTCATAACTTCATTAATTTTCATACATTTAAAACTTTAGTTTTAAGATTTATTTCTCAAGTGTTTAAAATATTTTATAAAGTGCTTTATTATTTCAATGTAGCTTTGCACTAATTTTATACTTCAATGAAATTGTTTAAAAAATCATGTGAAGCTGTCCGTTGGGTTAGTTCCAATGCATTTTTTAAGACATTCATGAATAGTGTTATTTTATTAATTTAATGAAACTTCTTAATATTAAAAAATGTTATGAAACTGTTTCATAAATTCTATAATGATTCATTAGTTTTACGATTATTTTCATTAATTCTACAAACATTTCATAAACATTGACTTTAATGAAAAATGTTTCAAGGATTCTATGAAAAGTTTCACTGTACGAGTTCCTGTGACAAATGTCATTAAAGCCATGAAGGTATTCATTGCTGAAGTGAAAATAATTCTCTCAGTGTACTCATATATTTATTTTAACCCTTTGACGATCACAGTCAAGTATAGTGCCCAGAGGTTTTTATAATATATTTTTAAAGTTGTTTTTATTTTGAATATATACCCTTTTTGATGTGCCTACTTTAACTACAAATAGCACTTACAATAACGGTACTTTTGCAAATTTGGAAAGTAAAAATGCAACTTTGGGATGTTATCTTTGAACTTTGTCAATATAATCCTTATTTTACATTTGTGTTTTGAAATTGTGCTAAAAAAGAAGAAGTTCTACTCAATTAATTTTAAAAAATATAAAAAAAAATAAACATGCTATCGAAAATTTAACTTTAAAAGTATTTCTTTCTAGATAAAAGCGCAAAAAATAGCAAAATTTTTGCCCAGGTATGTGCAAATTCTATTATATAATATAAAAAAAACGCAATTCCCAAATATCGTCTGTATAAAGTTATTCGCCTCCACTCTTCAAATATTTATTTATTTTACAAAATTGTTTTATATATTGATATTTGTTGGTGTTTTTATGCATGGATTATTATTAGCGTACACTAACAGAATCATCTTCACTTCAACTCGTCGTCCATTGAAACTTTTCATAGAATCTATGAAACAGGTTTCATTAAACTCAATGTTTATGAAATGCTTTGCATAATTAATGAAAATTTTCATAAAACCAATGAATAATTCCAACAATGAAGCGTTCAAAGCATTTATGAAACAATCTCATAAAATTATATAACATTTAAGGATTCACTGAATTAATGAAACTCTTCATCAATATCCTAAAAAGAATGCATTTGTATTTAGCCAATGAAAAGCTTCATATAATTTAGGAAACAATTTCATAGAAGTCCAAAATCAAAGGAGGCTTAACTGAATTAATAAAGCACTGGAAGACTTCAAAATTAAATCTTTAAAATAAAGTTTGTAATGTATGAAAATTAATGAAATTTTCATAGCTCTAATGAAAATTTTCATTAAATTTATGAAGATATAGTTTATAAAATCAAATGATTTTTTTTTCTGAATCTACGAAATTCTATGAAAAAAAAATATGAAAAATTTCATAGTAATAATGAAATTTCTTGTATATAGTGAAATTCTTCATTGAAACTACGAAAAAAATGTTATGAAATTATTTTAATAACATCATGAAGAATAATTCTTTCAGTGTAGTAGTAAGTTCGACGATGATTCGAATTTTTTTGCATCCCGGAACAGTTAATTTTTTTTGCAAAAAAAAAAAATTTTGTTTGCTGAACACGAATACATATGAAAACGTTTTTGTAATCGCTCAAACAGTTATAGAGATATCGTGATTTTTTTTTAAATGTTGTTGCATTAAAAAATTTTATTGTGAAAGGCGTGGTAGAGAAGAATGAGTGTGTTTTCTAAAAATCATAACTACATTGTAAATTTTCAATTTTCTGAATCAGACTGCGCAGTTTCTGGTATTGAACCTTCGTCAGTGACCCTGTTTTTTTTTTTGAATAATGTAATATTTGTTATGTTTTTATTTGTTCGAAATTTTCTGTGCAATCACTGACCGTGGTATAGATAATATACGGTGTTTTTGTTCTTGCATACATAATCTCAGAAGTACAACTCCAACAACACAACAGTTCTATTTATATTTTTGCGAAACCTTTGCGACATCACGAAAACTAAATTTTATTAGAAATATAATTACACGGCTTAGACTTATCCGATTTGGCACAAACTTTTACTATATGAGTTTTGAACTAAACTTCACAAAATAAAATTTTCTCCATGTAGCTGTTGCTACCGTAATGCACATTATGACACCATACAACAAAATTCATGTTTTAATGGCTTTGTAAAAATGTCATAAGGAGAACAATTCCCAAGAATATTAATATTCAAATATTGCGATACTTACATTATTTTGTGTTTTATGAATTTTTAAGCATACATTTTTATATGTAGTACGAATTTATGTATTTAGAATTTTCATTGTATGCGCGTGTGTGTGTTTGAGGATAAAAAATATATTTATATAATATGAGTCATTTGAATAAAATTTTCTTAAAAACTCTAAAAATATTAAGACATTTGATAACTAAAATTCGGTTGCTACGACTGAAATCCGTTGGTACAACTGAATTTTGGTTTTCACAACAAAATTCGTTAAAACAAGAGCAACACCCAAAAATATTTAGAAATGACATATGAATAAATTTGTACTAACCGATTTTTTTTGGTTGTAGCCACCAAAATACACTTTTCAATTTGGTTGGCACTTTATTTTTCTGTGTGTATATTGTTCATAAGCACATTAAATGTTACATCAACTTAAGTTTCTTGTTTTATGAAGTGTTTCGAATTTAACACATCTTTGAACCGAATACTTAACTGAATATTATAACTACCCAGCAAAAATAACTTTAATACTTACGAGCGACTACGTATTTAATTACAAATATTATGTGATATTATTAACCATTTATTTTTTAATAAATAATATATTTATTTTATTTAAGAAAGATTAAGGTTAAGAAGAAGAATAAACGTATTTCTCTAGAAATTATAACCCTATTCATTTTCAGGTAAATTACACTAGCAATACTATTGCGCAATATTTCGAGTTTGCTCTTTACTCTTTTACAACATATGGTAATAGAACAAAGAACAAAACCGAGAAGAAGTGCAATAATATTGCTATTGTATAAGTACCATTTATACAGTTTTTAATAAAGCACTCAAAACGGCTGTTCAACGCTTTTTTTCACAAAAGTTGGAATCACTCTATGACGCTGTGTTTACCATGTGTCAATAATTGACACTTAATTGACAATTATTGTTATAACATAGTGTTGTGATATACGGACTATTCAGTAATTTACATCCGAGTACTCTATGCTTAATTCTATATATAAATATTTTCGATCACTATTTTTAATTGCTGCTAATTTTTTGCATTAATTCTTATTGTTAGAATTTATGTTGTTTTTACAAATGGTAATATAACAAACATACAGCCTTATAATGATATACAAAGTACATTGATATGTAAAAATTGTTGATTTTAAAAAACTTTTGACTCGGTTTATAAATTTTTTTTATGACTCGTTTTATCAAATCGTCCAGTTTATACACTAAACCTTGACTCACACGCTATCCAATTATATCCACCCATATCTACTATTTCCCAGTATTTTCTCATTTTCAAAAGAAAATTAACAATAATTTGACAATTCGTATCACCAATAATGGGAAATAGTAGATATGGATGGATATCGTTGATGGATAGAATTAAAAAATATATTCGAAGCTCTACAACACAAATTAAAACTATTTTCATCCACTTCATAATATTGCTTTATTTAAGAAAGTCCCCAATTAGGAAAGTACACATCTATGAGACCTATGAAATCAAAATACAACTTTTTATGTTCAATACCCAACAAAATTATTTAGGAATCTTTTTATGTTCGATACCCAAAAAATTAGTATCGAGTACCTTGTACTCAAACATTAACAACACTGTTATATTATACAAAAACATCATTTTCAATTTCAATTTTGTCATATGTTTAGAAAAATATTTTTTTAATCGAAAAATAAAATTATACAAATATAATTGAAATAAACATAATTGGATTACAATTGATATTTCCAACACAAAAAAGAGCACTATTCTTAACACTTGCAAAAATTTACTCAAATGTGCCCATATGAGTTTGAATGTGAAAAAATGTGTTAATTGCAGGATCAACTGTAGAAACTACCATATCATTTGCTGCCATTAAATATTTTGCTAAAATTAGATTTTTTGGGTAAAAATAGAGACTACTGATGCTTCTGAAGACAAACTTAAAACTTCGTTTTCTGTAAAAGGCAACAGTAAACATCACAGGCTGTTCTGCAAAAGCGATGGCAGATATTTATTAAAATAGGATGACATGTAAAAAAGAAATGTAACAAGAAAAGTTTTCCCGGGCTACCAATGTAGCACTGTGGTGAAAATTTTATTGTTTCTTAGCTTTAGGCAAATTTAATAAAAAAAAATTATTTATATCAAAGTGCTGCACAGTGGGATAAATCACAAAATTTGTGGAAATAATTCGGCCATTTGTTAACTTGTGGTCCGATTGCAATAAAATTTGGAACATGCATAAAAGACATAAAATGGAGTTTAAGGTTTGATTTTGAACCTTCCAGACCCTTTGGGGGCGGCAAAATGGCTGCCCAAAGTTGGGTACTTTTTTCATAAAAAATTTTGAGTGTTTGCCATTTTTTTGTTTCTCATCCGATTTTAAAAAAATTAACATATTAGTAATCTTCTTGTAAAGATGAACAAAAACATGCTTTAATGTGTGGGTTACCTCCAATAGTTTCCGAGATATTCCGATTTGAAAATGTGAAATTCCAAATTTTGTCCGACTCAGGTCCAAAGTTTTCCGAATATCGGGAGAAAATTGGGACCAATTTTCGTTTTAAAATAACGGTTATTTAGCCAATAAAATTCATGATTGAATAAAAAAAAATTAGTTCAATATCTTGTTTCAGTCAAAAATTACATTAGTTTAAAGTAGAAATTAAAAAAAAAAAGTAAATTTTGGCGATATTTTCCCCAAAAAGCACCAAACTTCTTATCGCTCCAGACAAATATTTTTCTTCTGAGCATATAAAGTATGTATACTTTTCTGGAAGGTCTTTTTATATAAATGCAAGTTCTGGTAAAAAAAAATTTGATTTGTAAATACTTTTCCACATTTTTGAGGTAAATATCAACTTTAACTCACAGTTAAAATTTGTGCACGCCTCCAATTGGGTAGTGGAAACCGGTTTTAGATACTACAACAGATACCTAATGTAGTGTGTAAGTCATTTGCAATCCCCGCTTTAAATGACGACATGTCAGCAAAAAACGAAAAAAATCCCATTTTTGGAATTTTTTTTTTTATTTTAGGAATTGTGGGATTGTTTTCAGAAAATCATAAATTCTGACATTTGTTCCGATTTGTTGAACTTAAAGTCTAGTTAAATCCAAAAAATCATTCGATTATGTCTATTAATAAATATTTTATTGAATAGTGAAAATTTTCATTTAAGCAAAAACTGAAATTTTTACCTTTATATTTGGATTACCCAAGTTTTTGTTTTACCAAGATGGTTAATTCAACCTTTTTTAAAAAAATTGCAATCTACAGGTAATTTTCTTTTCAACGATACCAAACACTGGTATGTTATGTTCATAACTTCTAAACAGAAAATCTTCAAATGTTAGCCCTTATTTATATATTTCTTCTAATGTGTCCTCGTATTCACATCTTACATAATTGGGACAGGTAAACAGGGTTTTATGATGTTCTTCATTAATGATATTAAAGGTTTTGTGGGCCCACCCAAAGATACGTGTTTTATGATTGCTATTTTAAATATACCCTCTCTTTTTATATTTTATGGACCTTAGTATTTGAAGACCCAGTTACCTGGGTTATGATAGCTAGTATTTTGTATATAAATATGAATAGGTTTAGTTTTAAGTTCATAAAAAACTCCTCAATCATGGTAATAACAGTAAATCATGAAGCATTGTGTTTAACTTTGTGGGACAACTCAAAACTACAGAGATTTGAAAAGGTTAACGTTGTAGTTGCATCAATTGAATCTTCACATCACACTAAATTAGACACTGCAGAAATATCTAAAATTGACAATTTTATTAAATTATTTGATAAAAAAAATGCAGTCCGTTTCCGGCTCTATTCTGAAATTTAAAACAAAATATTATAAGTGGATGAATGATAGCCTGGAGATAAATTTTTCTGCTGTTGGTGCACCCTATAAGCCTTATAATGATTTGTGTGCAAAATCTAAAAAAAAAGAACATCGATTACTCTTTCTACGCATTCAAATACAGAAGTTTCTGACACGTTTAAGGAAATGTTAAAGAAATTACAGTTTTCAAATGTTTCCAAAGAAAGGTCTATTAATAAAAAAGTATTGGGTTTTGGCATATGCCCGCATTTGGTTCATGGAACACTTCTTGCACATAGCATATGATTTAAAGTAAAAGCATAGCAGGAAATGAAACAAAATCAGTAAGAAACAACGAAGAAATGTCAAAAATGAGGGCAGATGAAAAAAGGAGGATACAAGAAGACTTTAAAAGGCAGACAGGCTTAAACATAGATAAACCACTTGCTAGTTGTGGAAGTACAAACGATGGCAATACAGCAAGAAGGTTTTTTAGAGATTTTGAAATTACTTCAATAATAACAGGAATTGACAAGGAGTTGCTTCGAAAGATCAACATCATGTTAATGGCAATTAATAGAAAACATAAACTAAATTCCTCAAAATTTGGAGTATATACCGACGAAATAACAAAACTTCTATTATCATTATATCCCTGGAAAGAAATGACACCCACAGTTCATAAGGTATTGTGCCATGGAAAAATCATCATTGAATCAAACATTCTTCCACTAGGTGAACTAACGGAAGAAGCTCAGGAGCAAGGAATCGAGATTTCAAAAATGCCCAATTGTTCAGTTCCAGAAAATGTTCAAGGCAATCACAGAACGAAGATATTTCCAATAACCTATTACTGTCTTCCGATCCCGTCCTGTCGTCAATGAGAAAACGATGGATTTCTTATAACACATTGTCATCTGTAAATAATGAAGAATTTAAAGATTTGCTTTATCTGTTAGATATAAATAATGATATGTCCGATTATTTTGTATTAAATAAAGAAACAACCTAATTTGCTTGTCTTTTTTTTCATTAGTGAAGAACATCATAAAACCCTTTTTACCTGACCCAATTATGTAAGATGTGAATACGAGGACACATTAGAAGAAATATATGAATAAGGGCTAACTTTTGAAGATTTTCTGTTTAGCAGTTATGAACATAACATACCAGTGTTTGGTATCGTTGAAAAGAAAATTACCTGTAGATAGCGATTTTTTTAAAAAAGGTTGAAGTAAGCCATCTTGGTAAAACAAAAACTTGATAAAATATTTATTAATAGACATAATCGAATGATTTTTTGGATTTAACTAGACTTTAAGGTCAACAAATCGAAACAAATTTCAGAAATTATGATTTTCTGAAAACAATCCCACTATTCCTACAAATAAAAAAAAATTTCCAAAAATGGGGATTTTTTTTCGTTTTTTGCTGCCATGTCGTCATTTAAAGCGGGGATTGGAAACCACTTACGCACAACATTATGTATCTGTTGGAGTATCTAAAACCGGTTTCCACTACCCAATTGGAGGCGTGCGCAAATTTTAACTGTGAGTTAAAGTTGATATTTACCTCAAAAATATGGCAACTTTGGAAGCGGATGGGGGGAAAAGTATTTACAAAACAAAATTTTTTTTACCACAACTCGCAGTTATATAAAAAGACCTTCCAGAAAAGTACACACACTTTATATGTTCAGAAGAAAAATATTTGTCTGGAGCGATAAGAAGTTTGGTGCTTTTTGGGGAAAATATCGCCAATATTTACTTTTTTTTAATTTCTTCTTTAAACTAATGTAATTTTTGACTGAAACAATATATTGAACTAATTTTTTTTTATTCAATCAAGAATTTTATTGGCTAAATAACCGTTATTTTAAAACGAAAATTGGTCCCAATTTTCTCAAGATATTTGGAAAACTTTGGACCTGAGTCGGACAAAATTTGGAATTTCACATTTTCAAATCGGAATATCTCGGAAACTATTGGAGGTAACCCACACATTAAAGCATGTTTTTTGTTCATCTTTACAAGAAGATTACTAATATGTTAATTTTTTGAAAATCGGATGAGAAACAAAAAAATGGCAAACACTCAAAATTTTTTATGAAAAAAGTACCCAACTTTGGGCAGCCATTTTACCGCCCCCAAAGGGTGTGGAAGGTTTAAAATCAAAACTTAAACTCCATTTTATGTCTTTTATGCATGTTCCAAATTTCATTGCAATCGGACCACAAGTTAACAAATGGCCGAATTATTTCCACAAATTTATTGATTTATCCCACTGTGTGCTGGTTATTTCTGTTTTACAGAAATTTTTCAGTTTTCTTTATTTCAAAATGATAGTACAAAAAAAAAAATTTTTTTTTTCTTATTACAAGTCAACATTTTTATTGAAAAAAATTTAAAAACTTTTCATTGAATGAATGAATTTTTTTTATGAAATTATGAAAAAATCATAAAAAAATGTTAATGAAAAAAAACAACAATATTAATGAATTTTCATTCAGTTAATGAAATTTTTCATTAAACCAATGAATCGATTTTAATGAAATCGTTTCATTAATACTATGAAGGAAAATTCTATCAGTGTAGTATAAATTTGTATCCAGTTTTTGCTTTCACTAAATTCAGTAAATGTAAAAATTAATCTGAAAAAATAAAAAATTTAAAACTTTTTGGGGAATCTTTGTTTTCGTTTTACCTTTTTAATAAAAAAATTATTAACATTTGCATTATTCTGCATTTTCAAATCCATCACAAATATCCCAATTATCATACGATGGATGATATAAACACTGAAGAGTCGCTTGCATTAGAACTATAAAAAACCTGTTTATACGAACTATGTCCGCAGCTTCCATCAAAACCCCCACTTTGAAAACAAGGTTAAGTTTGATAATTTTTTTTCTGTTAAAATATCATAACATTTTGGTAGCATAACTAGTCTTTCAACCGTGTGATTTAAAAGTCCTTGAAGACTAGCTGAAGTTTCACAAAATTTAACTTGATCTCGTTTGGGATAACACCTTTGTTTTGCTTGTTGAACTTTAGTATACTTCTTATAATATTATAAGTATGTCGAGTTAATTTTGCTTCTATTAAAACGCTAAGTGCTTCTTCTGCACTTAGTTGTTTTGGTTTAGCCTGCTTAAAGCTTTTCTATATTTTGCAGCCCTTGTAGGTGTTGACGTTGTTATTTCTTTAACTAGCTTTGCTGCCTTAACATTTCCAGAAGCTCTTAAACTCATTTGTGTAGCATGAGTAAAAACTGGCAATAAAATACTATCTCTTATGCTTCTAGTTATACCCTCCATCCCACAGTGCAGGAGGGTATATTCACTTTGTCAAATGTTTGTAATTCTTTTAAAAAAAATTCTGGGACCCCATAAACTATATATATTCTTGATCAGCATGGATAGAGAAGTCGATATAGCCATGTCCGTCTGTCCGTCTGTCCGTCTGTCCGTCCGTCTGTCTTCGGAAACACAAAATACTCCTCCAATACAGAAGAGGTACTGCTAATTTTCAGTCAAATTGTTTGTTGATATCATGAGCAGTTTTCTAGTGAAAATGATCAAAATCGGTTAACGCGTTCAAAAGTTATGAGTGAAAATGTGGGAAGACCTCTAAAATTTTTTTTTTTTATTTCATCATACATACATACATACGTACATTCAATGCTTATACACAAGAATATACGCAAACAGGGATGGCTGTCAATATCGCTGAATTACCGTTCCCGATTCTAACACCTTTCAACTGACTATCGTTATCGCTTAAATACCGTTACCGATATTCTTGAAATACCGTTATCCGTAAAATACCGTTACCTTAAAATACCGTTACCGAAATAATCTAACAAGATCTGAACAAAAAAACTTCTGTAAATAGATATATTTTTCCAAAGTGTGATCATAAACTAGACAGTCATTTAAACTCGGGCATAATGCGGTTAAAAATTGTGGTGTGCATTAACATTACCTGAATAATTAAAATAACGTTATCCTTAAAATGCCGTTAGCAAAATAATTGAAAAAATCTTTTTCCCTAAAATAAAGTTACCGAAATATCTAAAATATCGTTACCGCTAAAATACCGTTAGCGAAATAAATAAAATACCGTTAACGCTAAAATACCGTTAACGCTAAAATCCCGTTACCGAAATAACTGAAGTATAGTTTCCCCTAAAATACCGTTACCGAAATAAAAGAAAATAGCGTTACTACGACCAATAACCACATAGAATCGGTTACCATCCATGGTCATGATCAACACTTAAAAACAAAAAAAAACCCACAAAATATTGTTGTTGTTTTTTTGTTTTGTTTTGTAATACAGTATGTATGTACGGCCCTATGCTAATTATAGGAACGACGGGAATATATATATATATGTATGTACGTATGAATTAGTAGCAATCGCATGCAGAGTTGCCAGGTTTGACGATTTGTCGTCATTTTGATGATATTTAATACCCAAAATAACTAAATGACTATTTGACGACTTTTGCTTCCAAAATGACGATTTTTTGACAATAATTTAATATGTCAGCAAGATCTACTTATTTATCATTCTCATAAAATCGCCGGCTCGATTATTAAATTTATATTATTTCGTTAAAAATTGAAAGCAAAAACATTGTTTTTTGATCGATAGCTAGCTTTTATATGCTAATATGATGTGAAATATAATTTGCAAAAATGCAAATCCTAGAATTGAATAAAACTTAATCCAAACCGCATTTATTTTTTATAAATTCATTACGGGTTTAGCTTAATTTAGTTTCTGTGTTTATATGTTTAGAACATTTTTTTAAATTTTTATAAAATTTAATTGGAGTTAGATTTAAATAAAAATAAAAAAATTTTCATGTTAAAACACAAGGCAAGGACTTTTTTTGCGAAAACAAACAGATCTCTAGCCCGAATATATTTCATGTTGAAAGATGATATATATACAACTTTAAATGAAACAAAATAAATCCAAAAATAAATCCGGTGCTTGAAAACAGGCCTAATAATATAAATAAAGTGCCAAAATTTAATAATTAAAAAATATAACATTAAGTTTGTTCGATAACACAAAAATTTGTACAAGTTTTTACTGGAAGGTGTTCGTTTAGACAAATACGCAGTAAAAACTGGTAAAAAGAGAGAGTAAAGTGACAGTTTGATGCCAAAGAACTTACAAGCTTTTACTGGATACATTTTTGCCAGTAAGAATTTGTAAGATGAAAAAAAACATATGACTAAAAAAATATGCTTGTATTTTTAGTAAACAAAAATTAAATTAAATTTTAATTGTTTATGGATTGAAAGTGAAAATGATTAAATAATTAACTATGGAAGAAGTTAAAAACATTTAAATTATTTTTGGTCGATAATTTCAATTAACTTTTTCCTTTTCCATAATGACCAGTTGATTTTTTTTTAATATTTAAAACAAGCTATTTTATCTAATTTAATAATTCCTACAAATTTTCTGTTCGTTTACTTTTTTGTAAATTTGTCTTACTATTTGTAATTTTGTTACTGAGTAGTTTTTACTGAACTTTACAGGAAAAGTAATCGAACAGACTTATTGTTAAGAATTTCCAAATTTTGTAAAAGAATTTAATATTTAAAAAAGTTGTGCCACTGAATTGTTGTTCACAGAATTATGCAGATATAAGTGATTAACAGTTCAAGTGGTAAAATTTGTTTGATTTAAAGTTGTATTTATTTGATCTTTCAACATTATATTTTTGTTATTTTATTAATTAATAATCATATAATTACAAGTTATATACTATTACCCTAACCGAGCACTAGCTACTATGCCCTTCCGCGCGTTGTAGCGAAAACAGATCAGTGCCTCTGGTGGGAATCGAACCCACGACCCCCGCACTGATAAGGCAGCACGCTACCAACTAGGCTACTGGGGCACACTGTTTCAACATTTTATAAATATGAATATCGTTGTAAAATATAATGATTTTCGAAGTTTAAACCAAAGAGAAGTGTCAAAAATCGTGTTATATTACAACGATAACACGTTAACATTTGAAATGTGAATAACATTATTGTATTTTATTTTTTATTAAAACTTTATCCCTCTTCTAACAAATATATTTTATTTTGACGATTTTTGAAAATATGATGACGATTTTGACGATGTTTTCTAGAAAGTTTGTCGTTTTTATGCTTTGCAAACCTGGCAACACTGGTTATAAGTGCAAATGCGAGAAGCCCTCGAAAAATTGTTAAGCTAATTTATAAAGTATGCTTTTGTTTTCCATATACCAGGCTTGCCATATACCTTTTTTTGTTAACCCCAACAAATCAAAAAATCACCAATAAGAAAAAGGTAGAACAAAATAGTTTAGTTAAAATTCTTTATTTATTTGACTGCATTAACCGGAGTTGCCAGACATATTAATCGTTATCAGATCAAAAAAATATCCAGGAACAAAATCCCCGAATCCAACAATGTAAATTCATAACTTTTTTTCGTACACTATTTTTACTTATTTTCATTCTCAACCTTTAATAAATTTGCAAGGAAACTCTTACATTCTAATTACATTTATTAAAAACCCCATTCAATTTAAAGGACATTCACTTTCAGAACTTTTTTATTTAAGACATATAAGGTGCATACTTCATCTTAAAATCTTTTGATTATATGCATTTGTTTTCCTTAAAAGCCCTAATTTTTATTTGATACATACAAAAATAATCTAAATTAAAGTATTGATGTGTAAAAACCAATCGAATTTTGGGAAAATTTCTTAGGGTTCTTATTCTAGGAGTCGTAAACGAGAATTGCACAAGCAACTGAGCTGAAAAACAATAATTTGAAATACCAGTTTCTTTAATTTTTTGTATCTCGAAAACACTCGAAAGATTTTCTTTTATAATTTTTGACAAACTTAGTTTCATCACACTTTCCGTTTTACTTATGTGATGTATAGTATAAACACATGTGTTGTAATGTAAACTGGCATTTCATAATTATTTCATTATGTATGTCTCCGCAAGTGTATTTTTGTTCCCTTAAATTTATCTAAAATTCTGATTATTCGAAACTGTTTTTATGCGTTTGTATTCATTGCATCTCTTCTAACGATCCAAAAATATATTTTAGTAACTTTCTTTCATTATTATATAGGCAAAGAGACAAACAACAGGCGAATTTTACAACAGTTTTTTTAACATCATAAGGAACTATACAATATATATATTTTTCACTACACGTTCTTCTTTAGGTAATCAGAATAACCTTTGAATACCCACTGCAGAACTTCAGATTCATTTTAGTAAACTTTAATTAAACATTTTTTCTTTTGTAACATCCCAAATACATTAATCAATCAGTCATATTTTGTTTTACTTATAAAAACAACATTATTTTTGTTATTTTTACAAAGAATATAGATATTAATATTGTTTGCACTTTCCCTGGTTTATGAAAACACCGAGATGGAGGGTATCCAAAAATTCGTCACAGCCGAATTTAATCTTTTTTAATACCAAATTCGGCACATCGGACTTTAATGATTCCACTTGTTTTCTTTGATTTAGTTTTCGCACTGCAATCTTCGAATAAAAGTTCCTTGCGACCTCGTTTATTTGGTGGAGGAACAAATGAGAAGCATTTAGCCATTCAGTATTTAATTCCAAAAAACGATCATGGTACCTTTTACATTTACTATATCGAGATTTAAACTGTTTAATAAAATTATTAAACGTTTGGTTGAAAAAACTCATATTGCTGGGGTTTATACGCTTAATGGTTTTCATTTTAAGAAAATTGATTTTATCCTTCCAATCACTTAAAGCGGTATTTCTCATAAAGTTGTATAGTTCTAGGCGCGATATAAAAATAGTTTTGGGGCTTATTCCTAAAAATATTAAACTTGTTCTTATTTAATTTAACTGTTTAATCGTTTTCCAATTACCTTATACCGATTACTTTATTTAATGCAAAACACAATACGCACTTTACAAAAACTTCAAATTTTAAAACAGCAAAAACCACCACTGAAAAACAAAACATAAAAACAAGCACAAAAATAACGGCAATAGAGATGGGCGCGTGAAACAGTTTATTCGCAAACATTATTATTTATAAATTACGATAGTCAGTTTAATTTCAAAAATATTAAACGTCAAACGCATTGGTAAAAAAAAGTTGATTGCCCAAAGTACGTGATTGAAACAGTTATTATATAGGTGTGACTATCTCGGCACGTTCAAATTAGTATAAGATGTAAAACCATCACGTGAATTTGGTAAATTATTAGAAAGTCCTATTTTTTCGCTGGAATTGAGTGTTAATTTTTATTCTTTTCTGGTAAATTGGTCACCCTCGTGAACATACGTGATCAAATGCCACTCACGCAGCCATCTCTATTAAATATCAAAATATATTAACAATAATATCAACAACAACAAAAACAGCTAACATTGAGAGTAAGACAATAGTAACAACAAAAACACTGTGGGTATGGTAAATAAAGGAATTTTGAAAACAAGACTTTTTACATAAAATTATTAATATCTTAAAACGGGGGCAACAAAAAGGCAAACTTTTTTGTTTGTAATATCAAGTAGAAATCCCATACTTTTCAAAAAACACAACTTCAAAGCCGGCACTTTACTACTTTGTTACTTCTGGTCCATCATATATGGAAAATACCCCGATTTTAGAGCTTTTTTTAAAAAAATATTACAAATATTTCCACACATATTTTTATGAACACAAAATCATTTTTTGTACACTTAAATACCTGAAGTTGAAGGTTCCATCATAAAAGTTTAACTTTATTAATTTTAAATTTAAAAAAATAAGCACTGCTTTTTATCAAATTTCAATTTTTTCACTTTTTAAGAAAACAGCAATAATTAGCTAACTTTGACAGCTCACTACGGATAAAGCAAACAACTTAGATGGTTCAAATTTTAAATAGTGATGTAAATAGTTTATCTAGTTTTATTCGATACCAATCATTATGGCAAAACTTAATTCTAAAATTTCAATTAAGCGCCATTTTAGACCCATTTCAACCCAATGTGCGGCGGTAAGAATCGAACCTGCGTTTCTTCTTACATTGCAAACGTAACAATACCAAGTCGTGACCGCTTAACGATCACAATCCAAGTATGGCCTCGAATGCAATGCATCTAAATCGCAGTTTTCTATCCTATTAGCTTTCTGTTATTTTACAGTATACTAAGAAACACTATACTAAGAAACACAAGCATTCTAAAGGCTGTTTTTTTATACAGGTATATAACTTTAAGTTGGCAACACTTTTTTAACTGGCGGCCATTTTGTCAGCTGTCAAGTGATTTATGTTTAGTTTGTTTTGGCATTTCAACATGAATAGACTGACGCCTGAACAACGCTTCTAAATTGTGCAAATTTATTATGAAAAGCATGGTTCTGTTCAAAATACGTATCGCGCACTACGTCCATTTTACGGTCAACATAATCGTCCATCAGAGCAATGAATTCGTTTAACTATCGAACGTTTTCGAACCACGTTGACTTTAAATGATAATATGCATCCACAGAGATGTCGTACAGTGCGTACAGAAGAAGTCATTGCTGCAGTAGAGCGTAACGTAGAAAAAGACCCCAATCAGTCTATACGCCATCGCGCACAGGAATTGGATATGTCCATCCATTTTATGGAAGATTTTGCGGAAAGATCTTGGTTTTGCGTGCTTACAAAATCCAACTCGTGCAACAATTGGAGACACACGATCACCTAGCAAGGCGTAGATGAATTTGTCTCCAAAATCGTGCGATTTAACGGCGCTGGACTATTTTCTGTGGCGATATGTGAAGTCGCTAGTCTACGCCGATATGCCCGAAACGATTGACCCCTTGGAGGACAACATTCGTCACGTTATTGCCAATATACGGCCCCAAATGTTGGAAAAAGTCACCGAAAACTGGAGAAGACAAAATAAGATTTTAAATGAGATATTAATTTTTGAAACCATTTGAACAATATGTATGTTTATAAATTTTCAAAAAAAAAAAAAAAAATAGCAACTTAGATAGATAGATAGTATTTTATTTTGCATTTTTAAAAAATTTTACATATCATTACTAAGTATAGGATACATTTAAGTTTGAATACAAAATAAAAATTAACATTAATTAATGACAATGACAATTATGTCGTCTGTCATATATAATAATTAAAAATTATATAAATTCATTTAGTATATTACTTCTATATTTTAAAGCACTAGTAACATAATAAAAAAGTTTATTCCAACCATCACAAAAATTCCCATTTAAAATATTTATCAACTCATTCTCTTCAATGATCGCTTTTCCAAAATGTCTGATTCTAAATTCTTTAAAAATTGGGCATATTGAAATAAAATGTTGCACGGTTTCATCTTCCCTCATATTACACAGGGTACAGGTTTTGTTATATGCGTTTCTATAATTATTTGCATTTAAAGGCAGTATATCGCACCTTGTTTTGAAAATTACAGATATTTTGTTTTGGTTCCATTTATGGTTTATATATTCTCCCCCAATGTCATGATTTAGCAGTCTATAAAAACGCGTTTCACTGGATAATGCTTTTTCTTTCATTTTACAATAACTTCTATATTTCAGAATTTGCAGCAAGGCCGATCCTCTTCTGATTCATTCTTGTCTTGGCATGTTTACGTAATCAAATGATATATTATAATCTGATCCTAAATCGTTGAGTTCCTTAGCCCAAAATATTTGTTTGTTAAGTATCATGAGCGTAAGTTTATGTGGTAGTCTGTCATCACTGTATTTAAAGATCGTATTATGTAGTTAAGGTGTAAATTAAGGGTTTAAAATTATTGTCTTCCGGAATTTGTTTCCAACGATAATGAATAAATTTGTATAAAATCGGGGCAGCCTTAATATTCTCTTGATGAAATACCTTTGTAGTTTATCTACTTCCTCAAACTGACTATATCCTCAAACTTGGGTTCCATAAGACTGTATAGATCTGCATACAGATTGGAATAGACGCCATTTTGATTCTAGTGAGATTGTGGATTTATTCAAAAAGTTTTGCCAGGTTGCATTAATACTGCTCTTAGCTAGAATGTTACGTTTACTAACATGTTTGCGAATGAAAGTTGCGGAGTTAGGACTACTCGCAGATAGCAATATTCATTTACTATTTTGACTTGTTGCCCTTTGCAAACAAAACTTTCTTGTCTTGAGAGCCGACCACCTTGCCTGAATATCATCATCTCTGATTTAGCTAGATTCACTTCCATATTCCACATATCGCAATATTTTTCTAAGTTTTCTATCATTTGTTTCATAACTGTAATGATGAAAATAAATAAATGGTTGTTCTGTGTTTGAGCTCTTATGAGCGACTCTTGCTTTATTTAATTAAAAAATACTTAGAACTACTTAAACATAAACTATATAGTGTCTGATATTGCTTAGCTTGCAATTCACACGCTAGTAGGGTTGGTCTGTTGTTGACAAACAACATTCCACAAAGTGTGGGTCTCTAGTTACATACAGACGGTATGGTGACGCAGACTTGTCAAACACACTTTATTTATTTATTTATTTATTTATTTATTTATTTAATATGGTTACTTCTACAACAAAACATACGTCTTACGTATACACCTCCCCTTTTCAGGAAAAAGATTGATCAATTAGAGTAGCTTATTGATCGATCTTTTTATATAACTTATTTAATATAACTTATTTAATAAAATACTACATTGCGTTAACAAGAGGATCTTAAGAAATGAATTATTAAAATAAAAGATAATTAGAGAAAGTATATAAGAGACGATTTAAATTATTGAAATTCGTCTTCATAAAAAATTTTTGTTCAAAAATAAAATATATCAATCAACATTTTTATTTCTGTATTATTTGTAACTTATGTTATCATTTTTCTTTATAATAGTGTAATTTTTAAATTATTTGTGAAGATCAAAGACATCACATGCTTTTCAATTCCATGTACCCGCCGGTATGGCCATTACCGCAAGGTCATTAAAGTCAAAGAATGCGATGTTTTCAAAGAAAAATGGGACTTGGTAATAATTGTATTTTCCAGTGTCCAAGTTCATAAGTAATAATTCAGGTAATAAATTTGTTGTTTGAAGTGTTATTAAAGGAGATGCGAGGATTATCAGCGATATTTATTATATATTATGGGTATTTTAATACCATAAATAATTGCGCTGTGTATTAACAAAAGAATGTTTGCTGTTTACACTTAGTGTAAAAGCTAGTTAACCGAAAAATTAAATAAATTTTAGATTTATAAAATAATTTATAGATTTTATTAGAAAATCAAATTGTCAGTGCAGCTAGTTGGTCACTGAAAGGTTAACTTTTTACCCTTTTCCTCTTACTGAATCGTTCTATTACTGATTTTTTTTTTTTTTATTATTATTATTAACGTAGTATTGTTAATATTTATATATATATATATATGGTGCTGCTAATGTCTAATGTGATGTTCGAATACATTAGCAATTTATTTGTGTTGTTAATTTGGCACGTCGTTTTTTTCTATTAAGTTTAAGAAGAGGACTCTAATTGCCGGTCTCGGGACCTGAGGCGTGTGGAATTATTTCCAATGCCTTTAGCAATAGCTTGCCTTAACTTCAACACTAAGTCTATTTAATAGACTTGGTATACAACTTCTTCGGAATTCTAGTTCCGGTATTGGGTTTCCTGTCTCTATTTGACATAATATTTAAGCTTTGATCAGACCAGAGCACTCAAGCTGCTCTATCAATTTAAGATCAGAACTCTAAATATTTTTTTTTTGGAATACCCCGGTACTTTTCAACAATCGCGATTGCGCATTTCTACAATGCTTATCAAAAAGTGCACTTTTATTATACCATCCAAAATATGTGGCCTATTTAACGGGCTCCGTTCACCTCGCCTTGCCGTCTAATTTTTCAAGACTTAGGATGATTGAGTCTAGGTCAATATCCTATTAACAAAGGGGCTGGCTAATGTACCGTAATATAATTCATTAAGAATTATCTTCATAACGCGCTGCCATTTATTATTTAAAAAAAATTGATGGACGTCTCCCTCAAATTTTTATTAGTCTCATTTGAAACTATTAGCACCTTTAACAAAATTCAGTAAGGGTAAATATACTGTTAGTAATTTCTAACGTATTGTATCTGGGTAGAGATGTTATGAAATAATGAAGTACGAAAATCAATTTTTGATGTTTGATGCATCCGTATAGTATGCACAATTTTTGAATCTGTTGCTTTTGAGAGCAATGAAATCGAATCAATTTTTGATTCCGAAAATGGGATCCATTCCTGGTTCGTAGGAACCAATAACGTGAATCATACAAATATGACGGAAACCGAGTCAGTATCGCACAGTTTCATTTAAGTCTACATGAAATCTATAGGCGGAAACTGAGTCGAAATTGCATGGTTTCATTTAAGTCGTGTAAAGTATATAAATACTTTAATATGTGGATTAATTCAACGTTATTACATTACGAAATAGTCCGTAATTGGATCAGTTTGCACGTATTACTCAAATAGTGCGTTGTAAGGAAATTGTTAATCTCAAAAAAAATAATTGTGAAACGAACATAGAATTTAGCATTAAGTAAATTGAAGTATTTAAAAATACAAAATTACAAGTTACAAAAAATATTAGTAGAATAAGATATATATAAAGATATAAATAATAAATAAATATTTCTCTATGTATTGAAAATAAATGAGTGAAGACAAGCATAATGGAACATGTACTGATGAAATCTAAACTCACGGCTCAATAGCCTACAGTGATTACATCAGTGTAAAGATTCCAACCAAATATGATTTGGTTTTCTTGAGTTTCCATAAAAGATTATGAGTATATTGACTAATAAGTGAAATGTGTGAGTTTGTTTTAGAGAAGAGAATTCCCACAGGTTTCTCATGTCTTTATTACTCAACAGAATAGGCTAAGCATTGCAGAGCCAAAAGGGTTAAAAGTCAAGTAAGAAAATCAAAATCAAGGATAGTTCATAGGCGAACTAGCAGAACGTATATTATTTGATTTTGATATAATTGGAACAAAAGTAAAGGGTAGTTTTGCTAATGCAAATCTAACGGTACTATTGTTACATGATGAGATAGGAAAAGAAATAAGACGTGTCATGCATCATGATTTATACGATAGGAGTATTAGCTACAAATCGGGAACCATTTAAACATTACAACAATAATGAAAGAAAGTACTGATATTTTTAATGAAAGTCAAGATATATCGATTATACGACTATAGCTTCATTATAATACAGCATTTCATTAGTAGTTGTTGTTAAATGTGATTTGTGGCATAGGATTATATCATGATACAGCACAAAGGTGAAATTAAGAGGCTTGTCTTTACAGCATTGCTGAATCAAAACTATACAAAATGATATAGTAAAGGAATAATTCGGCATTAAGGCCTTTAAGATCGAAAATAATAAAAATGAACTAAGTGAAACTTAAAAAAAATAAATAAAAAAATCAATAGTTTTATTTTAAGTTTAAGTTAGCAGCTAATAATAAAATGAAATAAATAATCAATTTCCGGAAAGTGTTATAATCTATCATTGTGTGACGTTGCCCGTCAAAAGGTGATAAATCAGACCATTAAAATAACATTCATAGTAGTCCAAAAACATATCAATACACGTTATTCTACCGTTAGCGGTAACAACGCTAGTAATCATATGTATGGTACTGTGGTCGAATGTAACATAAACACGTTCCGATCGTTATGATTTCTTTTTGGTATCACAATGTGTACGTCAGGGTACCAATTAGTCTTAGCTATTATGCTGTCATCCGTGATGATTCTACTTAAAATCAAGATATTCTATGGAGATTAACTTAACCACTGTAAAGTGATATTGAGAAATCTAAGGAATTTCAAAGGAACCTTAGTATTTACAACAATAAAAAATATTATAATTACAACAATTATAATTGTAAAACAAATCAAAAACGCAAAAAAAAA